>JACCPG010005114.1:0-55387 GCA_016069955.1 Drepana arcuata | reverse complement strand
ATGATTATATGACGGGAACGTCAAGAGTACTCGAAACCGACGAGCTTGTATGAATGTGGACGAAGCGAAAGAGGTATGTAAGAGAACTGGCGCTCTATACTATCTGCCTCTATCACTTCATGCAAATTCACCACTCTCTTCATACCAATAAGAATTAGGAAAACGAAATGATGTCAATGTTTCAATACAAAATTATTTATTTTATTCTTATATTCAAAGTATGTAAGTAAGTACCACAAATGTAACGAATTTAAAATGTTCTCCCAAATGGAAGGTCAGAGTAAATCCAAATTTAACTGATGTACGACCATTCCGAGTTAATAAACGTGTACTGTTTGGTCGCTCCCATAGAACTGGTATGAAGACGATGCCGCTGGCTTTAGTAATAGGCGGAAGCGGGAAGGTAGCCGGAGCGGTTTGATAAGACTATAATTTTATTTTGTTCGGAATTCGTAATGTACAGTATGCATACAGTTCTCTTACAAGCAGGGCTTACTGGATTTTCGTTTGGTTGATTCTCAAACGTATGCAGGTTTCATCTCAATATTTTCCTTCATCGTAAAGCGCGTGGTGTGACTAATGACTATACTTAAGTTCAGAAAAACTTATTGGTACAATTGGGATTTAACATTGTGTTACAGGCACTACTAACTAACTTACTACTCGAACCATTCGGTCACCACGGATATTTCTATATTTAATATTTATCTAATCCAGTATTTATTTATCTATATCTACTAATCCAGCTGAGATAGGAAATAAGTTATTACATAAGAAAATTCTAGAAGAAACCGTGTGGTAGAGCCCGTAGGACTCAGAACACTGGCGTAGAAACGGGGAGGCCTATACCCAGCAGTGGGTGCATGTGGGCTGAAAATGATGAGAGCCAGTAGTAACATAAATAAAAAATGTGTTCCCGCTTATTCCCATCACGCGGTCCACGCAATAGCTCAGTAATTTTAGAGATGGAACCAGTCCGCGTCAATTAGTAGCGGTATGCTAGTGGCTCATCACTTTTGAGGTTCATTACTGGGTAATATCAGGCTTAGGCTGTGGTACGCACCGTTACAAATTACGCTTTCGCCATCCATAATGGAATCTTACGTTTGTTTTTCCTCTTTGGAACTTGCCAACTTCAACCTGTAGTGTACTCAGAATACAGCTTTTGTTTTACCGAAGTTTAGCTACGCCCTCAAAATGACAAACATGCGGTCCGCCGATGGTAAGCGGTTACCGCCGCTTATGGACGCTTGCAACACAAGTGGTATATACTTACATACGATTACGTAGCTATATGGTTGATTAACTTTCTGGAAAACTTTCACAATAATAATATTTAAGTACTAGGATATCTTTATTTTATTCAATATTTATGCACAATTATAGTACAATGGCGGGCTTCATGCTAAACCATTTTCTACCAGCCAACCACTCTTGACAGGAGAAACATTTAAGCGGGTGTGCACAGAAGGATTTGCTTATGGATATGAAAATAGCATTAATGATACAAAATAAATAGGTACATACATTATACATCATAATCTATACTCATATAAGTGACGAGTGATATAATTATTCACGCCGAGTACCTCGCAGGGTTGGCAGATAGAGAGTGCAAGTTCTTACAAGCTTACTGGCTTCGATGTATCCACTTCGTCTCTGTAAACATCTGCCCTTTTGAGTACTCTTTCCATTCCCATCCTTGAGTGTTTGATCGATTATATGATTCTCATGACTTTAAAAAGGGATTTTACAACCAGCAATAATATTGAACGTTGGTTTGGATGCTCTACTGATACCGTAATGCTGTTACTTTTTACTGTCCATTACACCTCATTCGCTTCACCACGCTTCCTGACGCAATAGCACCTTCAGTGTGAGGGTAATATATTTTAATAAGTATAGTCACATTTATGACAGGGAAAAACTTTCATGCTATAACAAAATTTTATGAGACTGGCGGATTCTAACTTCTTTACCCCACGTGACCCCACGTAGCCTATATATATTTTATTTATTATTCGCAGGGGTTCCCTATAGAGTAGGCAGGAGTGAAACAAGTAAGGCTTTCATTAACAATTAATACTTGGTAGTTAACCAAATATATAGATGATACATATAACTTCATATATTTGCGTCTTTCCACAAAGGTCCACGAAGGGGTAGGCAGAGGTGTGTAGGTAGTACTCACACACTCACTGTTTGCCGGAGATATATTTTATGTGTCAACGTGACAGATTCCAACTCCGTCACCGTTTCCCTATTAACAATACTTAATCGTATGCAGGTTTCCTCTCGAAGTTTTTCTTCACTGCAGTGAAGCTTGATTAATCAATTAACTTACGATGCGAAAAAATTACAGAATTGGTACCTAGAGACGGAATTCGAACGTGCAACCTGTCCTGTGAGAGACTACCCGAGCCACTGGCAACCACGACTCTGAATTTACATATATTTATTTGTAGATTATTTATTATACAAAATTATGCAACAGACATTTGATAAAAGACTAGACTAATTTTATAGCCACCGGGCATAGCGTATCGTAAGTTTAGACCTAACCAGGATGAGACTGAATTATCATATATATCAAATAATATTATTTTATTCGCGCGTCAATATTAATAGCGCTAATGTCTTTTGAATAACAAATAGATACGCCCATACATGAGTAACTATTAATCTATCTAATGGTAATAGCCATAGTCATAAAACCTTTATAATTCCCCGAATTTACGGTGAAGGAGAACACCGAGAGGAAACCTGGATGCGTTTGAGAAGAAATTCAAAGGCGTATGTATAGTCGTGCTTGAGTAACGACAATGAACTCGCCATCTGATACGTTGGCACCTACAAATATATGCCTTATGTCTAATTTGTCTCTTTGAAATTTGATGTAAAGTGGGTGGGTACAACTTAAACACTTGTTCCTCCCCTTCGGCGAGGTAGTGTGGGTAGGCGTGAAGATAAAAATATAAAGTTGTTAAATCACTGTAGTTAAGTTCATAGAAAGTATATGTATAAACCCTTACACGTAGTTTTGAAGCTGTAATCTTTAGCCACTATGCAGCTGACTATTTGGACCACATGGCACGGTACAATTAGAAAATTAAAAGCTTAGATAATAACGTTCAAACAAGGAAAATGTTACATAAATCTATATAAAATAATGTGTTATAAAGCCATTCACTTTAATATATGGTGTTTAAAAGCCATAAAGTGATAAAGTAAAATACATTTCGCATACAAACAGACACCGCATGACGTCCGATAGATAACTAATAAATATTTCATATTATGTAAGCCAGCTGTCTGTCTATGACTGGGTCTGGGCTTTTTAATAAGAATAATAATAATATCTGAGCCAAGCTTGTGATACGGAAACTAGACAATGATATATAATTATAAAAATATTCGGTATATATTAAAATACTAAATTAAAATTCAAATATTAAATATATATGTATTAAAAATAAAGCCGTGGTGGACAAGTGGTCCTCCTCTCTGCCTGCCAATATATATTTGATACTATTTGCGATTTTATATATATTTTTTTATACATATATCCGCTCGATGCATTCCTTCAGTTTCGTTCCGTTCGTTCGTGAGTTACTTCAGCCATCCTTAGGACCTGAATATTGGTAAAATGCGTATATACATACATATCATCACGAGAGATTAGAGAGAGCAGAGCGTCAGTTCTCTTTAATATCTCTTTTGCTTCGTCCACTTTCATTATCGTCTCTTCATATATCCTCGCCGGTTTCGAGTTTTCTTGACGTTCCTATCCTTGAGTGTCCTGTCGGTTTGAGCTAGGGAGATGAAACGTGGTCGTGATCGGTTAGCCAATCTTTCTTCACTCATCCTTTCTATATGTCCAAACCAACATAATATGCCTTTCTTCATCCATACAAATATACCCTCGTTCACGCCAGATGTTTTTCAAATCTTTTCATTGCGGATTCGATGTAAACGCGTTACGCCGCAAATATAAATATATGACATAATTAACTTAATATCACTGTTACGCCCACGCTAAGCCAGTTATATATTATCCTGTCAGATAATAAATGCGAATAGATTATTTAAGGTCGCATCCTCATATTTCAACGCCGTTTTTAAATCGTCAACATGAAGTAACGCGATACAGGCCTTTTTGGCGTCTTTTAGTTTTGGTAAAATTAAAATGTACAACACATGAATACAATTGAAGGAAATTTATTGACTACTCATTCTAATTTATGTATTTATTGTTTCACGCCTTCCCACAAGGGTCCCCAACGTGGTAGGCAGGCAGACGTGTATTAACGCCCACAGTTCGCCAGAGATGTATTAAGGTGTCAACGTGACAGATGGCGAATCTGCAACCTAAGTATGACATTAAAATCTTATCAAGTACTGGACTAGATTTGTTAATTAAAACTGCCGTAGTTTTCTTCAGACTTCTATACCATCCTGTATAAAACCACCACTTTGCAACAATGCTTAGGTACCTATAGAGAGAAGCGATCTATCCAAATAGTTTTTCTTTTTATTGAAAGCTCAGTGAGGTATTATTTCCCTGGTTGTACGCAACCACAGCCGAGCAAGTCAGTGTCAAGTATCCCTTCCGCAAATACATGCACATTCACACTGACTAGTGAGGTGATAGACTCGATAAAGATATGTTAAAAAACTTTCAACCAAATTACCAAGAGTTATACAGACACTTTTATAAGACTGGACACCTGGAATATAGTCATGTTAAAACCTAAAAAACAATGCAAAATTGATTAAAAAGTAAAATAATTGATCAATATTTTTTTATTTATTGAAGAAACTAAATACCAATTATGACAGAGAGGCGCCATTGAACATTCCAAAATAGAATGTATTTAATGTGATTTGAGATGTGTTCTAATCAAAAAGTATTTCTTTGATTATAAATAATAATATTTACCTACCTATAGACTGATATCTTCATACATATTTTTAGGATTTCCCACTGGGTTCCACTGAGGTGCAAAGTTATGTAGTTAGTATCCATACACCCACTTCATCGCCAGAGATTTGAAGTTGCCAACGTGCCAGATATCGAGTACATGGCCGTTTCTCAAGCATGGCTATAAGTCTTTGAATGTCTTTTCAAACGTATACATGTTTCCTTTCGATGTTTTTCTTCACCGTAAAGCTCCGTAAGTACTTAAGTTCAGAGAAACTCATGGGTACAATCGGGATCCGAAATAGCAATCTTTTGTTGCAGGCGACTTCTCGAACCACTCGACCACTACAGTTCATTACACTAATATAGCGAAACAATTTAATAATTTAACTGATCATCGCATCACTAGAATGCAATGTTCTCAACATGCATTGACACTGCAAGTTACTCGCAAGTACTAATGAATCGTACATTTATATCATGTATATACAAAGCTCACCCTCAACTGCAATACAACTCGTCGCATTGACAACTGTATTAAGTCATTTATTTACCTATACTATCCCCACGCCTTCCTACAAGGGTTCCCGAAGGGGTAGGCAGAGGTTTATTAGTAGGACCCATAATCCCACTTTCCGGCGTGACGGATGACGAGTCCATCGCCGTAACTCAAGCGCGACTATACATTTTTACACGCCTTTGAATTGTTTCTCAGACGTATGCAGGTTTCCTGTAGATATTTTTCTTTACCGTAAAGTTACTGGTGTGACTAATCACTCTATTTAAGTTCAGAAAAAGTCACGGTATAGTCGGGATTCGAACTTGCGACCTTCGTGTCGCAGGCAACTACTCGAACCACTCAGCCAACACGACTTTTCTCAAATAAAAATTATCCTTTAAAATATATAAGGTGTCGGTAAGTCTTTCATATGTCCGGGCGAAGTGCGAGCTAGTACAATATATATATAACTTGCTAAACAAATTTTAATTAACTCCGGTAAAAATAATTTCCATTGCAACAAGCTTAGGAATTAAAATTACTCACATTTTACCCAAGAAACCATATTAAAATGACGTTCCCAGTAGCTAACCCGACCGAATTGCGTAGACATGATTAAAAACAATTTTATTCCATTAGACACCTTATTCCCTGGTAATAAAAGCGTTGATAGTGTATTTTTTACGTAGTCGAGTGTAGAATATAGCTTGGTAGGGCCTTTCGCGCGATCTCAAATATCACTTTATAGAGAAGAGTAGGCAATTATCTCAAGCTTCGGATAATTTACTTTGAAAAGCAAGAAAAAAGGTTGGATATAATATTACACGATAAACAAGAGCATGTCTCGCCGCTAAGATGAGATAGTTTGGAAGGTTGAGCAATACCGAGTGCAGACAGATAACGGATCAATGCTGCTGATTTTAACGATATTTTAAATTTATTCTGTAAAAAAAAAGGATTTTCTGAGATTGTGTAGCGTTAGATATGAACGAATACGCTATATACGACTGTGTGTTAATTACGAGGGTTACCAATTATTGTGACTTAACAATAAGTTTGGCGTTTGCTCTTAATTTTTATTAGGATGTCTCGAGGAAGCTCTATGAGCCCTTCCGTGACAAGAGGGCTGGCGAATATTTCGCTCAGCGAATCAGCATTGCCATTCAACGTGGCAATGCCGCAAATCTTCTTGGCACCCTTCCGCGTGACACAGATTTGGGTCATGTATTATATTTATAGTTACTATATATTTATTATTACTTTGTTTTAAAAGATAAACATAATAAGTTAAACAGTAGTAAGTCACATAATTGGAACCGTCACCTTGCCTAGCCGTCTCTTCACGATTACGAGATAAATGTGGACGAAGCGAAAGGGTATGTAAGTCTAGCGCGAACTGGCGCTCTATACTCTCTGCCTACCCCGTTAAGGACTTTGCGTGATGATAATACGTATAAGAAGCTTTCTCTATCCGTTCAATTCTCAAAAATCTATAAATTTTATTAAAAATAGTTGCTGGTGAGATGCACTTTGCATACATTCTCTACATTACCATAAAACTTAAGCAGCGCGAATTATAATTGAATATTTATAATTATTAAAGATTTACCTTTAAATAAATTGGGGATCACAGTGGAAGCGTGCACGTCGCGATTCCTGCCAGCCCAGAGGGCTGCAATTCCACTCGATGCGCATTGGCCGGACGGCTATTAGGGCGTGCCCCCGAGGCGACGCGCACCAGTCCGTCCCCGCTGGTGCGAAAAATTCTGCACAGTGCGGCGATGGGGACCGCCACCCATCACGCGGAGTGCCTCACGGCGGGAAGTGGAGTGTGGAGTGTAGGATGGGTGTATGGAATGTAAGAGGAGGTATGGCTGATAAGATGAACGAATTGATCGATGTTATGACAGAGAGCGAGTTAGATGTTGTGTGCTTGTCTGAAACCAAGCGGAAGGGTAGTGGAGTAGACGAGCTCCCGGGCGGGAGTTTAGTGCTGTGGTCAGGAGTGGCAAACCCGAGCACGCCTGCCAGGGAGTGGGAATTCTACTATCCAGCCGCTTGGCAGAATGTATGATAAGTTATGATGCGGTGAGCCCCAGACTTATTTGGGCTCGCTTTAAAATAGGCCTTACCCGACTATTTTTAGTCGCGGTATATGCTCCGGTGGCCTCAGCGGACACTTGCGACCTGAATAAGTTCTGGGAATGTGTGAGTAATGTTCTAGAGACGAAAGAAGGGAATGAAAAGCTGATTATTTGTGGTGATCTGAATGGATGGGTCGGGACAGCCCGTAAGGATTACGAGGCGGTACTCGGCAAGTATGGTGATAAGAGAGTGAACGAGGCAGGCAAGCTGATATTAGATGTATGCATGGAGAGAGACCTTTTTGTGGCGAACACCATGTTCGACCACAAAAGGATTCATCAGTATACATGGGAACGGAAAATGAGCGAAGCATGATAGATCTGTTTCTAATAGATCAGCGACTCAGAACACAGGTGATGGACACCAGGGTGTATAGGGGAGCTGACCTGGGAACGGACCACTTCCTAGTTATAACTAGGATAAGGGGTCTGTTCGCGGGCTGGCGATCCCGCGCTGGGGGTCCCTGTTCTGCAGTCGCAGACCGCATCAAAAGCTGGAGGCTTCAAGATGCGGCTATTAGAGACAGATATCAAGAAAGGGTATCTGAACAGCTAGCCTGTCCACCGAAAGATGTGTTTGAGAGTGTCGATGTTTGTTGGCAGTTCCTTAAGTCCAGCATATTATGCGCCGCGAAAGAGGTTTGTGGCATTTCGAAAGGGCGGACAACCAAAAATGGCGATGGTTGGTGGGATGATGAAGTGAAAGAAGAAGTTAAAAAGAAGAAGGATGCAAGGCAAGACATTTTGGCTATGTCCAGCTCAAGTGAGAGTATGAAAGAAAAGATGAAAGAAAAATACCGCCTGCAAAAAAATCGTACGAAAGAGATAATAGCTCAGAAGCGTGAGAGGTTCCAAATGACTGTAGACGAAAAACTGTCACAGAATTTCAAGGACAATGCAAAACTTTTTTGGAGGGAAGTTAAGAAGTCCAGAAATTGTGTTACAGCTAGTAGTAGGATGAATGTGATTTTCTCGAAGGACAATAACATACTGACTGACAAAACAGACGTCCTCAGGCGATGGAGTGAATTTTACAAAGATATGTATGATGATGATGCCGCTGATCTACTCACAGAGCTGCCTCCAACAGAATCTGTCGAGGATCCTATAGCGGATAAAATAAGTATGGGAGAGATTGTAAGTGCGATAAGAAGTCTGAAATGTGGAAAAGCTGCGGGAATAGATGGGATTACGGCTGAGATGATCAAGTACGGTGGACCAGCGGTCTGGGACGTCATCTATTTGCTATGCAATCTTTGCTGGGAAAAGGGTGATGTTCCGGACGACTGGAGGCGAGCAGTCATCGTGCCTTTCTATAAAGGAAAGGGATCACGATTGGACTGCTCAAACTACAGAGCCATCAGCTTGGTCAGCTTAGCTAGTAAAGTGTATACGAAGATCCTGACGATAAGAATGCAAGAGCGATCCGAAAGGTTTCTCTGGGAATCCCAAGGTGGATTTAGACCAGGAAGAGGATGTATGGATCAAACCTTCTCGCTTCGCGGAATCGCGGGAAAGTTTTTGGATATTAACCAAAGGGTTTCTGCGCTTTCGTCGACTTGGAGAAGGCATTTGATAGAGTCGTACGAAAGGAACTCTGGGACGTGTTGCCTGGATATAGAGTGAGCAGTTCCCTACTGCATGCCGTGAAATCACTCTATAGTGATAGCGGGGCGTGCGTTAGGGTTAATGGTGAGATGTCACCCTGGTTTGATGTGAAGTCGGGGTCAAACAAGGGTGTATCATGTCTGCCTGGCTGTTCATTATATATCTAGATAACTGTCTGAGAGCACTAAGAACGAACGGATGTGGAGTGAAAATGGGAAACTTAGTGGTCAACTGCCTATTATACGCCGATGACGCGGTTTTACTGGCGTCATCAGAGGGCGAACTGCAGTCACTAGTTACCATAATGAAACTAGAATGTGAAAAGAAAGGGCTGCGCCTAAACGCTGGCAAGACTAAGGTTCTGGTATTCGAAAGAGATGAACAAGTGACCGAGTGTGCTATATCGGTAAATGGGCAAATTCTAGAGCAAGTGAATGAATTTGTATATCTTGGAAGCATGTTCACACGAGATGGAAAGTATGAAAAAGATATTGAAAGGATAACTGCCGGAAATAAGGTGAATGGAGCCATGTCGGCGTTGATGGGCAGTAAAAGTCTGAGCAAGAATGCTCGAGTTGCTGTCCACAACGCGATATTGGTGCCTACCTTATTGTATGGCAGCGAATCCTGGGTATGTCAGAGGAAGTATGAAAATAGCTTGAATGCAGTCGAGATGCGATCTCTTCGAAAAATGTGTGGCGTAACGATATTAGATCGAATCCGCAATGAAGAGATTCGCAAATCAACTGGCGTGAATGAGGGCGTGATTGTAAAGATGAAGAAGGCATGTTACGTTGGTTTGGACACATAGAAAGGATGAGTGAAGAAAGATTGACGAAACAGATATACAAAGCAAAAGTGTGTGCAAGAAGAGGCAGAGGAAGGCCACGTTCCAACTACCTGGATCAAATAGATCGGACTCTGAAGGACGAGAACGTTAAAGAGTACTCGAAACCGACGAGCATGTATGAAGAGACTGATGAATGTGGACGAAGCGAAAGAGGTATGTAAGTCTAGAGAGAACTGGCGCTCTATACTCTCTGCCTACCCCGTTAGGGACTTGGCGTGATGATATGATGATGATGATAAATTGGTGCCTTCAATAAATTGTTTAATGAACAAAGAGCCTCTCGGACCCAAAGGTCAACTGCGATGTACGCTCAATTAAAGAAATCCGATACTATGATTTCACACGTCCAGAATACTCGTTTATTTATTTGCGTACTCGCATTTTATACCTTATTGTAAAATAATTGCGTAAAATAAAATTACACTTACAATTTTTTTTATAACATCACTAATTATAAAACAAATCAAAAGCCGTGGAAGTCTAGGTGTTTATAGTAGTTGCCTGCAACATGCAGTATGCGAGTTCGAACCTCGGCGGTCTGTACCAACAAGTTTTTTCTGAACTAAGCATTGTGATTGACACCTCGAGCTTTACGGTAAAGGAAAAAATCGTTAGGCAGCCCGTTATAACTCGTAACGTAGGTTACGAGCTTGACGGACAGTGACGAATTCGCCATGTCACGTTTGCACATATATACTTGTGTTACGCCTCTGCCTACCGCCTACCACCTACTACTTTAAAGGATTTTTGGAAAGGTGTGAAGACTTCGCTTGTGTGAATTTAGTGGATACTTAAACATTATTGGTTTCCAATACGACTATTGCAACCTATTTCTTTTGTAACTTTTATCAAAACTGGACTAGTAACAGACAGACAAGAAGATTTATTTTCGCATTAGTAAATAGCAAAGGAGCAGGCATAAATAAATCGCAAACTAAACATGTAGTCAATTAAATACAATTAGGAAGAAAGTGATAGTGCCATCGGTATGCAGGTCACAATTCCGGTAATTTTTTTAAGCCGACCCTTGCCTACATATTAAATTGAATCCTTATTCTAATGTATTATGGTATATTTTCTAACAACTTATACCTTACTATGTTTAGCTAATGGTCCTACAAATCCTTGCCAGAGGTATTGTCTCTACATTTTTGCTCCTTTTTGTCGGATATGCTATTCCTTTTTCGCAGGAACAATTTTAAGCCTTACTTGATACCATTATTGTGTGCCAATCAGGTTGAATTACAATGTCCTTTGAACGACCGAACTGAGTAAGAATCTTTGTTATTTTTGCAAATCATTTATTTTTTGTGCAGATGTAGCGTTTATTCAGATGAGATTTGTATTTGAATACGTTGTTGATTGTACAGTATTTTTATAAAACTTGTTGCCCATCTATATAATATATAAAAATTAATGTTTGTCTTTATGTACTATAAAGAATCGTAAACAGCTGGACCGATGTGTCTCCAGGTGGATACGAGAATGGTTTAGAGTCACAATTGGACCCGGTACCATATTATATATTTATATACCTCTGGCGGAAAGTGGGTGTGTGGGTATTACCTACACACCTCTGCCTAGCCCTTCGGGGACCCTTGTGGGAAGGCGTGAGGATATATTATTATATTTTATTAGGTGGCCCTGCAATCGTGTTTCAGGAAGTTTAGTTTTTTCACCCAAGCGAAACTGGGCGGGACAGCTAGTATTACATATATTATGTGCTAATCGGTATGTTTAATATCTTGCTATCTATATATAGGCAACAACGCTGAGTACCTCAAGGGGTATGCAGAGAGAGTAGAGCGCTAGTTCTTTTAACCTAACAGACGTCTTTCCCTTCATTTACAATCATCAGGCACCCTATGTGAAAATACTACATTTCTTATTCTTATTACCTCAGTTACAAAATTGCACCAAGGCAATATTCTGAAGCACTTTATGTCCGATCTTGTTCGGAGAGTCACCTAACTCTCACCACCAAATCTCATCTCCCGAATTCCTATCTCGGAAACAAATGGTATACTTAGGAGACGGCACGAATAAAGCTCACTAATTGAGACACTTGGGCCAATTTTAAAGTAACACTCTACCGTTTTTTAGTAGAGTTCGCGAGAACGTGCAATAAATCTCTCCGAAGCTTATCTACCTGAGGTAGCTGATATAACTGCTCATTTAAATATAAAACAACTTGTTCCATTTTATCTCACACCCTCATAATACGAGCTGATAATTCGTTGACATCCACTTTCTAAAGGTTCTCAATAGTCTGCACTGAGTTGGCAAATATTTCAAATTGTTTGCCATTCTTCAAGGATGTGGAAAGGTTTTTGAAAGGTCGTCTTAAGAACTTCCAAACTACAGTCCCAGTTGTTCGATTCTCGATCTCTAGTATGTAAAAGTTGAATTTCGTTCTATTTGCATTTTCCTTATATACATACATACATAAATATCATCATGCCAAGTCTCCAACGGGATAGGCAGAGAGTATAGAGCGTCAGTTCTCTCTAGACTTACATACATACCTCTTTCGCTTCGTACACATTCTTCAGTCTCTTCATATATGCTCGTCGGTTTACTACGCTACTCTTAACGTTCCCGTCCTTGAGCGTCCGATCGATTTGATCCAGGTAGTTGGAACGTGATCTTCCTCTGCCTCTTCTTGCAACACACTTTTCCTTATATCGGAGCAATATTTTTTAAAGGTACTTTGATATGCTCATGTTTTCGAAATCAAAGTGCTAATGACAGCTGTGACAATACAAATTGCCGGGAAGCAAAATATTGATGATTCGAACCTCAACAGAAGTACCCAAAAGCATGTATGATAAGATTGACGTATGTGACTGAACCTAAGGAGGTCTGTATGTGTAAAGAAGACTAGTGCTTTATTATTTTTACCTATCCACAATATAACTCGTCTTTTTGATGTTCAAGGCTGTAAGCAAATGACAGTAGCATAATAATAAAATAATTTATGTCCCGAGTTAAAACGTTGAGGTAGTGAAATACTTTGTTTTGACCCGATAAAGCCGAATTCCTTTTATAATACGAGTCAAAATTGCGAAATCATAAACAAAAACATATGCTCTTTAAAATTATTGCAAATATCCCGATACGTTAGGTTATAAGAAACATTTATATTAATATAACTATACAAAGCAAGTGTGGAAAAATTACGTAAGCATTCGTCCGCACTTGTTTCCCTTAAAAGAACACTGGCTACATTATTTTTCACGACAATTTAAGTGTTTTTATTTACAGTCGGTGATTGACAAAGGACTCTTCTCAGCTGGAATTGTCAATAACTTTTCGTCATGTACTGACGTCTGGTTCTTGAAGCCATTGACAACGACATTTTTATTACATCCCGTTAAAATGTTATTATCTGAGAATTATGTTTGATCGAGTGAAAAGATAGTGTGTATGTGGAATTACCTTAAAATTGTTAAACACTCGTGCTATGCGCACACGCGACGTGTGTGGCACCAAACTCTTGGCTTATCGTAGATCTCTTCATTAACAACTGAATAACGAGGTCTCGCGAAAGATCATCAGTACTTAAAAGAATTTTAGCATTTATGAGCGCGACGGAATACATGTTGGATATTTTAAAATCGTTCATAGAATAATCTCTCGTGGCCGAGTGGTTCGAATAGTTGCCTGCAACACAAAGATTACAAGTTGGAATCCTGGCTGTACCAATGAGCATTCCGCCTGCAAAAATGGTCAAGGACTTTCGTGTAAAGAACTTTACTTTCTTTGGCTTTTTATGTAAAAATTAAGTCAACTACTTAAATAAGAGAAAAGTAATTGAACTGTTATATTTTTTCATATATGTCATTACGCCCAGTCTCTCACGGGGTTAGTTTACGTATCAAACTTTTAAGGAATATCGTATTTGGTATTTCATGATGTATTTTTTCCTTAAAAACGGCATATAATTTAAAAATAACACTAATCAGTTTACCTAATTCATTAATACATTTTGTTAAAATGCTTCAATTGAACTTTTCTCACAGAACTCCAATAATATTTTGATCTTTCCTCAAACATCAACGCTGACTAGACTCTAGGAGAACGTTGAGTGCACACACTGAGCAAGGTATGGACGAATTGATGATGAATGCAGTTTAGGTTAGAAACAAAACAAGAAGATTAACATACCGGTCTCATTAAGTATCTTCAAGTTAATAAATAAAGTGCATGATTTATTTCTTAAGATATTATAAGTCATGACAATGAACAACTATTTCATGCTATATAAGATTGCAATGAAGCCGTTAGCAAAATATCTAAAACCAACACAGTTTTATAATATGATTGTGGGGCTCTACAAAGCGTTTGGAATCATAAAATTAGCGATACTAAGTTGGATTCGGCTTGTAGATATCCTTGTAGAACGCACGCCGCTGCAGCTTGGCAATTTATCTTTACATTGGACGGAGATGCAATTAATCAAGGTGCGTTGTCAAGTACGTAATATACTGAAGATAAAAGAGAAAAAGATGATTTCAAGCTAATTATCTGTGTTGTAGTATGTTTCTCTTTTTGGCCACTTAACACCCCACCGTCCCAATTTGCCGCTTGTTACCTTTTGGCATTCAGGCCTCCTGGCCCTGAATGGGTGTATTATTGGTGAAGTAATCGCTTTTATCTGTTACTACCACTTCGGGAATGAGGTATGTGGGGTGATTTATATTTTAATCTTCGTTCTCGCACTCATTTATCATCGTATCGGTTGCATTTAGATTTGTTTATTTTATAATGAGCCCGTGTAAAGGTCAGGCCGTTCTTTCATGACTTACTTTGTCCTTCGTTTTTTATTGCATTATCGAGCCCTTGGTCACTCCTAAATTTATTTTCTTTCTTCAATTAAGATATTGATCATTTTCGGCAGTGCTTTTTATAGTTTAATACTTCTTTCGTAAATAATGACTCGTCTTTCAATAGAGTTATATCATTGAGTTAAATTCTATTTAAAAAACAAGAAAAAATATGTTTGTTACGCAACCACGCCAGAACGGCTAAGTGGAATAGATAAAATTTGGCACATGGATAGATTGGTAACTGAATTAACACATTGGATATATCTTCACGTCTTCCCACAAGGGTCCCCGAAGGGGTAGGCAGAGGTGTGTAGACTTTTTTCTACTTTCCACTGAACGATAGATAGTATATTTTAAGTGCCAACGTGAAGGATGGCGAATCGATCGCGGTTATACATACGACTATATACGTCTTTGAATTGCTTCTTAGATGTATGCAGGTTTCCTCTCGATGTTTTCCTTCACCCTAATGCTCGTGGTGACTAATTATCGTACTTAAGTTCGGAGAAACTCATTGGTACAGTTACCTAGTTCTTTCTATAGGTACTTGCAGACCTCTTGCGCTTCACATATTTTTATTTTATTTTTTTCACATATTATTATTATTTATTTTGTCGCATACTCATAACATTTTCATCCTTATGTATATACATATACACTGTACAGTCTTGTAATACGTCACAGATAGCTATTAACTTTATTGCGCCTTCCTCTCTATAAATCATTTACTGTGAGCACGATGCTTCCTCTTCATAACTTTATTCTGTGCGGTCTACAGAAGTGTGGCCAATTCCAGGAAAATTAAATTAATTACGATGGCTATCGTAGGTTTAATCAATTAGTGATGTGTTTGTGGCTAAGCTGTGTACAATTGATAGCCTGTGTGAGAGGACTTCCTGCCTGCAAAGTTACAAAACGGTCTATAATTACCTAGTACCTACTTGAAAACGTGTTCCAAAGTTTCTCGGGGGTATCAATCCACGCTGGTATTGGAGAAGAACCCTTTTATCATTATAAATTATTCAATCGACCCAAGCATCACTATACATACGTCTTTTAATTGCTTTACAAACGGTGTGATTCACAATTTGGAAATTTTTGTGCGACTCAAAAATAATTTTAATATACAACTTTTTTTAGAAGAGTGGATTTATATAATTATATGTGTATACGTTGGATATATTAAGTGAAATTGTTAATATTTCGCAATCGCGTGAATTTAAAACGCAAAATTTTCCGTATATCTCAAAATTACCTCTTCAAAATTACATATTTTCTTTACATTCATTGTTTTTTTCGATTTCCAGATGTCAGCGATAGATCCAGACTGTGGAGTGAATGCAATGGTCAACTATACCCTTGGCGACGCCTTCCTGAAGCCTCAGTTCGCAGTGAAGCACGATACAGGAGACCTCTGCATCTCAAGCCCCTTGGACTACGAATCTAATAGCGATTATGAGTTTCCCGTCATTGCTACTGACAGAGGTATTATTTTTTTAAATATTATGTAATTATAATAATATATCCTCACGCCTTCCCACAAGGGTCCCCGAAGGGGTAGGCAGAGGTGTATGGGTAATACCCACACACCCACTTTCCGCCAGAGGTATATTTGGTGCCAACGTGACAGATGGCGAGTCCATCGCCGTTACTCAAGCACGACTATACATACGCCTTTTGAATTTCTTCTCAGACGTATGCAGGTTTCCTCTCGATGTTTTCCTTCACCGTAAAAGCTCGTGGTGTGACTAATCACTGTACTTAAGTTTAGAAAAACTCATTGGTACAGTCGGGATTCGAACTTGCGACCTTTGCGTCGCAGGCAACTGCTCGAACCACTCGGCCACCACGGCTCTCTATAAATATTATGTACCAGCATATTAAATGCCTGCGAGACAAAGATTTCAAATACAGACAAGCCGATGTCACTTTTGTCTAAGACTTTACATAATACCTTTTATAAGCTGCGTAACCTCCGTCTGTACTTGGATCTTTTAACGACGCAACAGTTCTCAACAATAGATAGAATGGTTCAAGAGGAAGGCTTATGTGTGTATTTTAATATTGTACCAACTATCAAAGATGAATAAACAGAAGAATTTCTCAATAATATCATATATCTACAAAAAGTAACTACACATCGCAAGCAGTTAGAATGGTAACTTATGGAAGTGTAAACGAGAGGTCACGAGGGAGGTTAAGCAAAGATTTTATCAGATTTATTTGCGGTAGGTGGGATATTCAATTCAAAGTGATTGCACTGTAGGAATTATTTTATTGAATTGATATAAATTCTTGTTGTTTAAACTAATAAGCGTGCGTCGTATGCATGTTTGGTTTTCTTCAGCGTCGTTTGTTAGTTTCAAGATATGTATCTCGTTTCGGATATTAACGACATTTTATACTATAATTTTATTATTGTTTGAATGCAATCCTTCCAAATAAAATTATGATATATATCTGAATATATGCCAGAATACCATGTTTCTGTACTATAAGAATAAGAAGTTAATCACACTTACGAGCATTACGGTAGGGAAGAAAACATAGAAAGGAAACATGCATAGATTGTGGTGAGAAACGGTGATTGACCATCTCCCTCTCATCGTCACATTGCTACTTAAATACATCGGCAAAAAAGATTTTGCTACATCTCACCAACCCCTACCTACCCCTTATGCGAATGCGTGAATATATTTAATAAGGAATAAAAAAGACAAACTTCTAATATGCTATGACATGACTTGTAATAGCTAATGTCTAATGCATTACATACCCATTTTACTTTTGTTAGTAATAACATGGCCACAATACCGCAATGTTTTCTTACTCAATTTCTCGATATAATACGATCATTAAGAAATTAAAGTACGCATTGAATGATATTCAGGCAAGTTCAATAATATCCCTAACGTCAGTCAAAATAATCAACGATTGGAATCAATCAACATCAATCATGACGTCATCCACGTACACAAACCGGCCTATGGCCAAAATTATTGGCCGAAGAGCGCAGCGGTCGCGAAACTCCAAAATAAATTCCGTAAATGTCCGCTTCAACCAAGTGCTCTCCCTGATTTATAGCGCGAGAAGCGACCAACTATTATTCCTCCTTTTTACGTGTTGAAATCCGACGTGGCAACTTTGTATTGCCGCTCGTATGGGAATTTTGGACGTATTTTGGGATTTCTATAATATGTAGGTATACAAAGGAAGCCTCCTATAAGGCTTGGGAAAACATGCACACGACTTATTTCGTCCTTTTTTAACTTTATAGCTTGATTTATTACTAGATTGTACACCGCCGTTTTAAATTTGATTATACATAGGTATATGTATTATTATGTTCAATAAATCTAGATTTGCTATAAATATTAATCATAATTCTTCACGCCTTCCCATAACGGTCTAAGAAGGGGTAGGCAGAGGTATAGTCAGTCAGTACCCACACACCCACTTTCCGCCAGAGATAGAATACAAACAGGCATTTATATTTTCTTTATGACTGTATTGTTCAAGTGCTGTTGTCATACCATTACCATAATCAGTATCAGATCGGTTCCCAAACATTAAAGGGGCTGGCTACCCCATTTACCACGACGGCAGGATCATGCCTTCACAACTCATTACTAGGCAAGTCAATAATGCAGTCCTTGAAGCAAGGAAGACGTCCATTACCGCCATTATTATGAGCCAGTAGTCAATTAAGCTGTTCTAGCATTCCCATTGCAATGGGAATATAATGAACAGAATGAAAATGACATACTTTAACGGCCAAGGGTCACAAAATATTAGTAATCCTAAAAACGTCGGAACACAGTACCAAATTCACATTAGAAAACTGCTAACCCTCTCGCACAGTTAATAAATATTTAATTGAAAGATTATTTATCAGGATTTCTGGAATAAAACTAATTCTATATGCTATACATTATCCAGCTAGTTATCTATCTGTGGAGCAAATTTAATCCAATTCCGTTCAGTCGTTTTTGCATGAAGAGGAGCAACCAGCCTCACAAACTTTCGCATTCATAATATTAATAGAATTGCATATACCATCGTTGAAAACATGTTTAAATGACAGTGCCAGTAGTTTTTCTTTATCACTCATGAATAAAATTCTGCCGTTGTAATAGTCCTTTATAATAAACAGCAAGACGTATTATTTGCATTCATACAAATCGTATATCGGATCATGTTACTGAGATAATACAAATTGCGTTGCTTTTGTACCAACAGTTCGAATATCTTTAAATTAATATATCAATCCTGTTTGGATGTAAGCATTATTCAATTCTTACTCAAACCTTCGATTTGGATACATATTACCATCAGATTGTGTTTAATGCTATTAATTCTAATTATAATAACAGTTTGCTTTATGAATTACAGACCTCTCGCTTCATCCAAATTCATTTATAACCCTATATGGAAATGGAATTTTGTTGTATGATGATGTGTGCATTACAATCACGTTTATCTCTTCTCGACTATAGATGTAGACCATTTCGACATTTAATCACTGCATCCAATCAATTTTAGCACCATTCCGACTACTCTACTTCAGAGATTGCTTAGAAATTGGGTACTTTAAATTCGGGTACTATTTCAAGTGAACTAAAAAGAATTTGATATTTTAGTTGATCATTGTACATTTGTAATAGTTACACCGGTCTATTAAGCTTATTATATCGCAGAAATTTAACTTAAATCGATAAAACTCATATCCAATAGAAGCTTCAGGCACACATTTGTATAATTGTATAATATTGCATTTGTAAAGAGGAAGACAGAGCTCTAAACAAACGATAATTTTATTATCAGAAACATTGCTGGTAAATGTGACATCGGCATAAATCAAGCGGCTGTCAATTAAACATAGCATTACAACAATACACGGACAATCAAGGAACCAATTATTTATTTATTCGCAGGGGGCCTGTCCACGACCGCCATGGTAAAGATCCAACTGCTTGATATAAACGACAACGTACCAACATTCACAGTTAAAGATTACAACGTGTCTTTGAAAGAAGGCCGGGTCTCATCGAATGAACCGATAGTCGCTGTATCGGCTACAGATGCAGACTCCAGCCGATTTGGTACGGTCACTTATCGAATTGTCAACGGGAATGATAACGATATATTCAGGATAGATAGGAGTACAGGCGAGATACTAGTAACGAAGCCAGCTCTCATTCAAGCCAATGGAAAATTTGATCTGGAGATTTCGGCGACCGATGGTGGGGGACTGTCTGCTCCGCAAGGAGCTGTGGTGCATGTCACTGTAATGTCTGCTGGAGTTGGATCAGCTCTGTTTGACAAGCCAAGATACAATTTTCGTGTTAAAGAAGACGTGAGGATCGGAACTGTCGTCGGAAATTTGAAAGCTACTGTTGGAGATCGAGGTAAGCCAAACTTTTTATTGTTTATAATGTAATTAATGTACATATTATGTACATTCTTCAACACTGTTGAAACATAGCTTTTAAGCAGCCTATATCCTATATCTTTCTCTTACCAGGCTATAACTTTCGTCATATATATTTTTTAAATATTTATAACTATATTTTTATTTGGTCAACAATAATAGTGAAAATTTAATATAAGATTTGGAAATTCAGTATTTAAGTGATTAGATTAGATATCAATTGTAAGTAGAACTAACAAATGAAGGTCTGCACAAACAGATTAAATTATGAACGCATTTACTACAATTCGGGTACAAATATTATTTCAGAGCTAGCTAATAAAACAAGTTATTGTGCAAATACTACAAGATAGTTTAATTGTTATAAATACAGGTCAATTAATTCGTTTAAACGTAATAAAACTCTTATTTTATTGAAGACACTCAACACCAACATTTGAACAACGCTTAGGTATCCACTCTACACAAATAAAAAGCGGTAGACTTAAGCATCATTCTAGTTAACAGAGAAGCTAATGATATCGGTCAACGGAACGATCAACTTCCTAAAATAATACACTGAATTTTCTTCGAAATATTGAACAAATATTTAGGATTACCCACAAGGAACCAAACTTAACTAGAAAGTAAATAGGGACGCGAAGGGCCAACACCAACTTCCGTTGATTCGAATTATCTTATAGCTTCATTTTCCCTTTACAAATTTATTGAATTCGTGCCCTTGTTGTTTGTATTCAAATTGAAAGCGTTAGCGATAGGGATCGCATAGAGTTTGCTACTTTATTAGAGCACAAAGCACGCCTTGAGACCGCTAAAGCGTATTGTTTTGTAAAACATACGTGTTCTTAAACATACTGCACGATTTAGTACGAAAACAAAAAAAAATACCATTTCGTAACTTCATTCTTATTGTTAATGTATATAGTTATATAGTATGTATACCTAGTGTTAATAATAATAAAATTTTCAGTATCCATTTTTTTTAAGTCAGCGGGATATAAAAATACATATTCACTTACCTAACAATTTTTAACATTATAGATTTCAACCAATAAACGGCCGTAGAATACACACTCTACTTATTCTTGATTACGTCATTTTACATCGGCTACTTTGTTTTTTATCAGCTGTAATATTAAAATACAACTTCTAATACTTTCTCGACTTATCCAAATTATATAGAAACATGGCAGGAGATATTTCCTTTAGACCAACACCTAAGATGTTCGGATATCCATACACAAATAGGTAATCGCCCATTGTCTAAGCTGAGATCACGAACAGGTGAAATGTTGCCCAGGTCTGCCTTTATGATCTCTCGACAAACGTTATTTAGGTAGGCATTTGCATTTTTATTGGAGTTACAGTAGCTCATTAAACTTAGACGAATCAGCGATTTTTTCTCTCCACCATTATTTTTTATTGTCTCTTGTAAAGTTCGGGGAACTTTTGCTACTAAACCGAACAATGGCGAGAACAAAAGGCTCTTAGCCAGAAACTTCTGAGGTGTTAGGCAAACAGCTGTAGATACCTGTCAGGTTTTGGTCCTAAGCTAGGCCTGGAGCTAGGGAGCTGGGCTGAACTGAGTTTATCTTTATTTGTAAATTAAAATTTTCGTATAGGCTACTACTTTTTACAAACGGTTCCCCGTTTGGTAATGGTTTTAGTATGTTATCTTTCGTTTATTACTTTACTTGTTGGATAGGCATAAAGTTGTTAAATTAATCACATTGCCTTTAAGTGTTGGTTAAGTTTATTAGGTTTGGTATCAAAAGAACTTATTTTTTAATACATTGATAGTATTCATTTAACTTTTTCTAGATTATTATATTTAAAGACAGGGGCTAGACCTTTTCGTGCCATTAATCTGATTTTACCACACGTTTTCTACTTATTTACAACCACAAAAAATGCGCTAAATTAATCTTCAACACTTAGGATGATTTATTAAAGAATTTTAAGTTAATAACAATAATGATTTTTGTGTTGTTTATGAGACAAGAAATGTCATATATCATAATTACTAATGACCAAGTTATAATGAAAATTTACAAAATATTGGCCTTAAGTCTTTGAGTTATACCGGCACGCCTCTCCACGCGGTTTGATATCAGGCTAATGAACGACAAATGACTCAGATCTGTATCAAAACGAATTAAAAACTTCATAAGTCGCTAAAATTTAATTACTGAGGTGTTTTCCTTTTTTCATGATATTCCTTACTAATTGCATATTGCGTTTTAAACATTTTCACGCCCCTTTGCACTTATATATAATATAATTCTATAACTTATCATAAACATTTGTGAATCATCAACATTCAAAAAGCATTTAGAATCTCTTTGCTATTTGCGGCGCGGAGAGTCAATAGACCACATAGATATCTCACTCAAACGCAATGCGTTAAATAATACTTTATGGCTATGCCGCGATAAGTTGCATTCACACCGACGCGTAATCCAGTTGTAAAGCTTAGGAAAGATATAAAATTTTAGGAACGAAATAAAAAGGGCATACACATTTGCAACTGAGGTACTATTGTTATCTCTGCATTACGATTTCCAAATGAACATTGTTTCGTCGGTAAAATATTCATTTTTAAACAAAAAAAATATTATTTTAATTACATATATTATCTCTTCTAACAAAAAAAAATATAATTTAACATTTTTCATCTATTTGTATTTAACGGATTTTCTATATGACGATACAATTTTATAACTAATATTTCCCTCTTTTAAAATGCCGTAGATTACACTGAGTCTTTCGCTATGTAGACAGAGAGATAGTAGAGCGCTGGTGCTAAATAAAGAATATCTATTAAGTATTTCCATTGTAAAATTCCATTCGGTGTAAATGTAGCCAGGTACACCACGTTTATTCTGTAAGTTCCAGCCCTGTAAATCAGCGAATTGCAAACTCTACCGTTATATGCACTTGCCTATGAGAATATACTATTGTTAGCGGCAGATACAACCGACAGTTAAGATTCATAGTTTTGGACTTTGGCTGCATACATTAGTCCCAAGCGAAGTTGAAAATCGACAATTCTATATTATATTATGTTCAAGTTATCTTTAAGAGCGTTGCTTCTGTTTTTATAGCGATTAAAGGTTGCGACGATTGCCTTAGTGACCGAGTTTTTCGAGTCACATCCATTGTAAAGATTGCATATTTTGAATCCCGACTTTACCAATGGGTTTTGAAATCACGTTCTCGTAGGATGCTTTCAATGCAGCGTCTGATTTTGCGATTGTTAGAAATACTTTTTATCTAGGTAATGGGATAATTTTATCACCAATGTTGTGCTAAATAATAATAAACATAAATAAAAAAAATTGCAAGGATTAATAGTTTCTTGAAATAAGCCGATCAAACTGTATCATTAAAATATTAATACTTATTTTCACCGTAAAATTATATGAGAGACCTCCCATAATTCCTAACGAGCTAAATAGGCCGTATTCTATAACATATTGCTTCCTTCCACTTTACTTGTACGCATTTAGCACAACACTAATCAGCCAGTATGTTAATATTAAATGTAATACAATCACAAACAGATTATCCACTTACTTAATAGCAAAATTACAATCTGTTAAACCTTTAATGTGAGTTGGATCGTATCGTACAATAAAATACAAAAATTAATAAATATAGTACTGGCTTGCTCGGCTCAAGCTATCAGATGAAGAGGTAAATAGGAACTTTAAATTATTTTCGTTCTGTTTCGTATCACAAGGGTAGCAAACAAGCAAGCGGTCCGCCTTATGGTAAGCGCTTACCATAAGGTATTATCGTACGCGGTTACTGCTCTGATATTTCAAGCGTCCACATGAAGTTCATATGGATGCTTTTGCAATCAGAGGTATCGCTACAGGGAAGTTTTCACGCCCTACTTGAAGACCTTGAAGTAAAGTACAAAATGTTTGGAATTTACGAGTGGATTCGTTGTTTTGTAATGGCGAATATTATCAATATTTATATCAGTTTTAAATTATCAATATGTCACGCTTTGCTCCAAGAATATGAAGTTTTCTCAAAAAATATGATCGGAAGGGAAATCATCGTAAACTTATCTTGGACGCAACACTCTCAATAGCGCGATCCAGTCTCCGATTAGCGATTTTATTGCTTATATTAAGCGTTTCTTGTTTAGATAGCCCGCTGGTCGCTTATGAGGCACGACCACATAAGTTTAATTAGAAACGCAGCTACGTTTGTGTACAATGTTCGAACTCACGCCACTGTCGATTTATTGCACCGCGCCCATTAATTAAAAAATACATAATATACTTTTAAAAGTAGTATGTCCTTACCTTCGTATAATGCGATTGGAACATGTCTAGAGCCTTAAGCTATGTTGACTGAGTGGTTTAATTTGCCAATTGCATTCAAGATTGCAAGTTCGAGCCCTACACAGTTTACACTCGAGTTTTTCAAACGATGATTTATGTTCACGTTAAACAGATAAGCGACTCCTGATATACGATGATAGTCTCGTCATCTGTCACGTCGGCACCTAAATGTCAAAATCATCAGCGAAAAGAAGGTGTTCTTAAATCTTTAAGGCCAATTTTGTGAAGGCGCCAAGAAAATATAGACAGATTAGCGTGCTTTTCTCAAAGCATTAATATTAGCTTTGGTACACTCTGTATAAGTACGGCTGTATAATAAACAGACATGTAAATATGTGTATGTACACTGAGCGAGCATTATATAGGTATTTATGGTAAATATATGCTAAATGGTACTTACAACAATTTAACAAATCCCCGGTTTCCATACATACGGACGCGAGAGACAGTCTCGCTATAATATGAATAACATTACGCAAATTGAGGTCGATAGTGCCTTTCCTTTTGTTCAAGAAACAAAGGTCCTTAAGGAATAATATTTATTCTTTTTGTTTTTTATATGGCTGGAAAGTTTTGAGGCCAGTTCTAATACTTAAAAAATGTCAAGGCAATTTACTTATATACCAGACAAAACAGATAGATAGGATCGCGGTTGAATCACGGTCTATCAAATGACATGCAGAGCTTACTAAGGTTTATTATGAATGACTGAATGAACGATTGAACACAATGATCTGATTTGTGTTTAAAAATGTTCGTTATATTTCACGCTGCCTATCAAATTGTATAGTAAGTGAAAAATTTGAAATTCGAATCTGCCGAATCCCGAGAAATCCAAGGATACGATTCGCTCGATTTCGGTCGCGCTGCGCATGACACAGCCAAATAAATCCTGCAGATGTCATCGACCCTCGCTTCAGCGACAGTTCTTGCGACAACAGTTTTATACTTCTTTTTTAAATGACGTTTCTGTACTACAATTATTTTCAACTTTCCCTTTTTTACCTACGCGCTTACACAATTTATTAACCAATTTGAAATGATAAAACGGCGTCTAAAATCACCAAAAATAAATTACCCTCGCGATTTTTCCTTCTTGTTACATTGAAAGGCTGAAATTGCTAAAATTTTCTCTCTATAAACATCATTGAACACTTTTCTATTGATCTATTTTAATAAATTAATAACTAATAAATGCTTGAAGTATAATCTGAGAAACAGCAAATATACCTATTTGATGCCGAGTCAATTAATTATATCTTATAAGGCAAAACAAACAGCTCTCCGTGAATAGCACTAGATAATAATGTCTTCAATGTAAATTAAGCCAAACAAATCACGTGAACTCGACGAAACCAGAGAAAGGTCCCAGTGAAGATAAACAATAGGACAACTGGAAATGGACCTTTTGGTCGTGTTATTCAAAATACCTTCACCGATAATCTAACTTCGGCATTAGATAAATTAATTCATTAAATTAAATCGGGAATCGAATAGGGGAAATCTTTAACAACACTTAATTGAACCGCTCGTGAGTGAGATAATCGGTGCGCCATTAATGATTACAATTTAGAAGGGCTACATGTAAATTTATTTTGTATGCGAAAGGGACCGGTATAGTTCCTACGGTGCGCGTGACTCCTCGTATTTTTAATGAATCGAACACCACACCCGAATCTAGATAGCCCAACTTCATTGCTGCACCAACGGTTTCAATCTCACCGTCCGTTTAATGTTATCGAAAATAATAGATACATACGTCACGGGCTACTTAGAGCACCAGTTGTTTTTGAATTAAAGACCTATTAAATTCCATCCGTAATTATCAATCTCTTTAAATAAATGCTCGTTGCTTTCGACTATACCTGACGTTCTCATCCTTTCAGTGTTCAATTAATTTAATCATTTGATCTAGATAGTTGGAATGTGGTCTTCTTTTACCTCTTATTCCAGACACTTTCGCATTGTATTTCTGGTTCTGACGAACCACCTTCTCGAACGAACCTTACTCCACTCACGCCCAAAGCAAAGTAACGTGTAACATAAAAAATGTGTTAATCTTATAAGTCGAATTTGGATTATGAGATAGAAGTTTTGATAATGAAGAACCGTATATAAGGGACCGATTATTGAAGAAGAAAAAACTAAATAACTCGGACAAAAACAGATAGCGGTACTGCAGACGAAATCTGTAAATTTTACTGATTCGACTAAAATAAGACGAGGTTGTACATCCCGATTGTATAAAGAGGAGAGACAAAGGGCGCGGAGGGGGCCCGGTGTGGGGCAAGGGGCGTACGTCGGGACCAGTTGAACAAAGACTGCCGAGCATGTCCTCGAACGAGACTGTATATCAATCCGGCAGCGTCAACGGATCTGCCCAAAACGAACGCCGGAAAAAAGTAAAAGTAAAAACTGGCATCACAAAAAATTCGACAATGAGCCCTTTAAATTGTTGTGAAAACTGCCAATTAAAAATTGATAGATGTAAAACCTTATTCTGGATTCAATCGCGCTTTTTTGCAAGAAAACTCCAGTGTTAGATTGTACGCGTTTTTTAACAACCAGCTGATAATTATGATGTCAACAGAATTAAATCTTTTCTCAACAATAAAATGAACCTAATTACAAAAAATTTAGAATGAGCTGAGAGCTCGTTATTTTAATTTTATTAAGACGTACCTACTAAACCACTCTGCATATATAATACTATTTCTTTAAGTAAGCCTTCTCTAAATTCATTAAACTAGTCGACCATAATTAATAAAACCAAGTAAATCGACAAGTCTTTCACACATACTTAACTTTCTCTTTTCTTGTAGGAATAACTTAAACCTTTTAATTTTATTCAAGTTTACTTTTACTAACTCGATTTATTGCTACATATTGTAACAAACAAATGAATAAACTAGTCCATTTGATATCGAAATACAATTAGCAATAAAACCACACGGATCAAAAGAGACTAAAGCGGTAAATGGAGCGACAATACAATGGTGGGCCCAGAACGCAACCCTGGGGCATTCCTAGCCGTATTAATTTAATCAGATATAATTAACCAGACGTTTGTGTTAGCTTTGAAATTAGATATTTTAGATAATTTGCTTATTTTATTGTTTTAATGTTTATTTTCTAAATAGTGTTTTTGACATAGAAAAAACTATTGCTTTAGCGGTACAATGAGATTTAGTTTTTTTTGCCAAATTCCAATATATATACACTTCAACAACTAGGAACAGCAGAAGAGAAATTGCAAGTTTATTTAGTTTCTAACATAGTCATGGCGAAATATAAATGATGCAGCTTTGATTGTAACATGAAATCGAATGTCGAATTAAATTTTATTCTTGATCATAACTCAATATAGGTCTGGATGTATAAATATTATATTATCTCATTGATGAAATATGAATTGATACATCTATATAACAACTACCTGTCTCGCCCAGCTTCGCCCGGGTGAAAAAGTTTAACTTCCTGAAACACGATCGCAGCGCCACCTATCGGGTTCAATTGTGAACTAATATCTAACTAATAGTAAACTATCCAATCTTTTAAGTTGGATCAAACTGCACACGTTGTGCAAATTTGATTGAAATCGGTTAAGTAGTTTAGGAGCCCATCGCGGACAAACAACGTGACACGTAATTTATATATATTAAGATAAAGCAAAAAGTACATATTAGAAATAGACAACGCATGTTTACCGTTGCAGACGCAGTACAAGACATAAATATGTATTTATATAACTTCATATAGTTGGTATCATAAAGTTGGCTATCACGGATCATTCAACGGTCAAAAGTTATACAGATGAACCCAAAATAAATAGAGGGTACATGGAAAGTAAAATGATACGAATACATAAGTATTTTATGGGATCCATAAAATGGGTGGTCAATTTCGCTCGAATAGCCACAATCTAGGAAATTGAGATGAGTGGGGTCACAGTTTTGTGGACATACCGCTGTTGCGATTGGTCAACAGAAATTCTATGATATTGAACAATAAATTTAACCTTGGACTTGGAACGACTGAACAATGTATTTTTTTATTTAATATTTATTATATATGCTTTATTGTACACCATATTGAATCTAGACAGTACATTATACACACAAAACACAATTGGCAATCGTGGCTATCTTTTTTAAAATCATATTGGGATCTTGGTGTACACGAAAAAAATTGAAAACCGGGCTATATCAAACGTCGCAATTATCATAAAAATTCAGAATTGAATTATATGTGAAAAAAAAATTGAAATTATAAAGCAATGTTATTATGACAAAGTTTCGATTCCTTCATATTTCTTAACCAAATATATACTATATGTCTTAAAATTGCTTCATATCTACTTAAGCACTGTATCCCTATTTGAGTTATTCACGAGCGGTTCTAAAGTTGAAAGTTGTAACAGCAAAAGATACTTAATTTTTCATCGATGAACGTAAAACTTGATACAAGTATTACATGTGCGACCGACACAACAAAATAATATAACAACTTTGATTTAAAACCATATTCATTTACGTTTTAGTATAAAAGTCGACTTACCTCCAAATACAATCTCTCATTGTTCTTAGCTATATACCGTTCAGTTATAAACTATTGTTCATACCTCCTCAGGCAAACCACCGGTGAGGTACAGCATCGTGTCAGGGGATCCAGCTCATCAGTTCACTATTGAGCCCCTGACAGGCTCTGTCAGGACAGCCGGACAGCTGGATAGGGAGACCATGTCATCCTACTTGCTAAACGTACGAGCTGTGACTGGCAACCCATCGAGCTTTGATCAGACTCAGGTAAATATTGTGGAATGCTTTTCCTCATAATTATCATAGGAATTGTTGAAGTGCTAAATATCTCTTCTCCACGACTAAGTTCGCAATGTTTTTTTATTTACACAAAAATTGTTTTATTTGTTTCTACAGGTCCAGATTACTTTAGAGGATATTAACGACAATGCACCCGAATTTGGCACATCTTCAGTGAGAGTATCGGTTGCTGAATCAGCATCTATTGGATCCGTGGTATACGCAGCCAAAGCGACTGATGAAGATGAAGAAAAGAACGGACAAATAACTTACCATCTAGTATCTGCCACGGGGCCCTCCAATACTTTTGCTGTCAACTCACAGCATGGACTTGTTACTTTATTAAGGTAAGATAAAGTGGAAATTTACTTGTGTATATTCAATAATGATTTCGGGCTAAATAAACTCATTGCTTTTATTATTTTTATTATTATTATTATCTTTGAACTATCTTAGGGCCAGAGTAAATGTATTGTTCTAGTTTCATAATAGTGACTGTCTATTTGGAATTTACTTGGAACAATAATACACCAATCGCAGAAATTAATAATAAAGTTTTTTGTTCACTTCTTCCACAGGCCTTTGGATTACGAAAATCTACTCCGTCACACCCTCATCATATCAGCTAAAGATGGCGGTACTCCATCGTTAAGTGCAAATCAGACATTGGTCGTCGATGTTCAGGATATTAACGACAACCCACCGATTTTTGAGCACGAAGCTTATACCGCCAATGTATTGGAATCGGAAGCTGTTAATACCAAGGTAAATTATATTATGATATACATTAGCAACAAATTCCCTAAGATTGATCCTCTCAAACCTCAATAAAGTTATCTTCATAATTGATGATCTTTTAGAATGATCATGGATACCGAATATTTAATTGTAATATTTATTGATGATCAATTTTTAATATTCAATTTAAAAACCTTATGTCCTAAGTCACAAAAGACATTATAAGTTAAAGCATGTAGACTAATTTAACTTAACCTTACTTCTCCTTCAATATTGACAGATCTTAGAAATACAAGCCATCGACAAAGACACTGGTAATAATGCGCGAATCACGTATCGAGTAATTCCTGAAAATAACAACACAAATGAAGAATATTTCAAAGTGCAGCCTAATACAGGATGGGTATATTTAGCTAAGCCGCTGGATAGAGAGAAGACGGCAAAACATAAAATGACTATAACGGCTACTGATAATGGCCTACCGCCTTTAGCAGCGACTGCTAGTCTCGTTATAACTGTCACGGACGCTAATGACAATGACCCAGTATTTTCAAAGTCAGGATATGAGTTTGAAGTGGAAGAAAACAAGAAACCTGGGGCGTTTGTTGGAAAGATCGCTGCGACTGATGCTGATCTGGGAGACAATGCAATTCTAAGATACAGTTTGTTCCCGTCGAATATCAGTTTTAATATAAATACAATAACAGGTGAGTGATGCTGTATTATATTTCGATAAATATTACACTATTATATTATAAATGTAGGGATTATTTACATACATATTATCACGCCAAGTCCATAACGGGGCAGGCAGAGAGTATACTTCTCTCTAGACTTGCATACCTCTTTCGCTTCGTCCACATTCATCAGTCTCTTCATACATCCGCGTCGGTTTCGAGTACTCTTAACGTTCCCGTCCTTGAGCGTCACACTCATTTTATTTATCATTATTTATCATATCATAAGTTTGCAAGTAAGCATATTGAAGGAATGCATGGCTATGAAACATACGTTTGAGAGGAATTTATACAGGCCGTTTAATTTCAATAGGTTTATTAATAAGCTGAAAAGGAGACAGGCACTACTATATTTCGAATTGACAAACATCAAGATGTATTCAGTTTAAATTATTATTTATTAGTTTTAGGTATTACCATCGTATACCATCGAAAACCCTCGTGGACTTGAAGTTACAATAATAACAATGTATTTGTTTTTACCCATTTTCTTTCGTAAGTCATCGCGTAATAGACGTAAGTACTTCCCGAGTTAAAACAATGCCATTTTACCGTAATATAAACGTAACCGCCAGTATTTGATCAGGTCTGGAACCATTCCGATGCCCACCAAGTGGCCACTCGACGCCGTGTTTATCCTGCCGGCGCTTTTGAAAGCTAAAACCCAAAGTATGTTATGCCTTAAGCGCAGCGACAAACCCAACAAAGCTGGCAAACAGTACCTTAATACCTGCACAATTTAGAGGGATAGGGAGCGCATCCAATAGCTTCATGTTTACTCTGTACCGTCCTATCCACTTTCTACTATCACAAATTCTTCGGAAATCCATTTGATATTTGATTATTTAATGACTTCGATATATGGTCGAAATCGTGCAAGTTTTTCTCGATATGGGAGTTTACAAAAAGCGGTGTTGGCAGTTCATTATCGTCCCGATAACTGACTGATGAATAGTGAATCGTTCCGTCTCAATTCGGCTTATCGGTGATCAACACCCTGTGAGCTAGTTAGCGAATCTTTCCTGCATGCTCACCCTTAAATGTCTAGAACGCGATTGTAAATTCGTAAATCATTCCCGATGACGTATGTATGTGGTCCCAATCGGCGTTGATCGGGGAATCAGATCTGGCCCGGTGATGTGAAGAACAATGTAGGAAGCAAATACACACGATCAAAATCGTGTTCTTAACTCATAAGATTAGTTCGACAAAAGTTCAATGATCACTAGTGCTAAGTAAGATCGTTTATATTAGCCCATTATTGCGTTTAACCACAATCCTAAGAGTTTAACAGAAGTAGAAACTACACCTATCTTCTTTGCCGACATATTTAGTTGTCATAATGGAAAACACATTGCAGTTTCTAAAGCACTTTTTTGCTTTAAATTTCATCTCAGTGAAATAAAACGCGGGTTTCCTTGTGATATTTCATTTAATATACCTACCTTCGTAAGCTCGGCGCCGTTGTAAAACTAAATTACCGCAAAACTCGATCAAATTTTTGGATGAGAGGTCCCTGTGTGTGTATATTGCTAAGTATATCCGCTACGGGTGGCAGAGCGCTGTGAATTTATGCGCGTCAATTGCAAGTTATAAGCGTCGTCGCCCGCGCTTGCATCGTGACCCGCCATTAACTATTATTAAAATATTGCTACGTAGAGCCTGCCTATTCTCTTCCATGTTTTATTACAAGCTTTACCAGGGCCAGATACTGTCGTCGGCCATTTAAAGCTCGTACGTTACAAATGTACGTGTAGGACGTACTGGGACTTGCAACTCGTTTCTTTGACGGTTACCTTTTATTTTCAAATGTAACTAAATGAATTATAGGTGTAAAATGTAGCTGGAATCTGAGTCTGGCGCATGTGACTATAAATTGCAGCAATACAACGGACTCGTTGAGACAAAGAAGGTAATTGTTGTCAGTGAAAATAATGCCATCGGAAATTAATGCTCTCGATGGTTACTACGCTATATTGGGACAATAATGTACTTGCATCCTACTAGTAATATCTATGTGACGGTTCATTAGGATGTTTGTTACTCAATTATGCCTGAATCTGCACTGAGATATTGATATGATACTATGATACTTAGGTATATACATACATTGTATAATACATATATATAAATACATTGTATAATACATATATATAAATACATTGAAATAATATATAATAATATATCCTCACGCCTTCCCACAAGGATACTCCGAAGGGGTAGGGCGTGAAATAATGTCTTAATTGAATCTTTGTATGTAATCATAACAAATTTGTTTCAGGGATAATTACAACGAAAGAGAGCCTAGATAGAGAATTAAAATCAACTTATTCTTTATTTGCTGAGGCAAAAGACCAAGGTACTTTACCCAGATCGAGTAGAGTGCCAGTATCGATTAAGATAACCGATGTTAACGATAATCCTCCGGAAATAATCGACCCTAGAGAAGACGTTGTAAGTGTTAGGGAGGAACAGCAACCGGGAGCAGAAGTAGCGAGAGTAAAAGCTATCGATCGAGATAATGGAGTGAATTCTACCATCTCTTACTCGATTTTGAACGAAAGAGATATGGACGGATTTGGCGTATTCGTGATCGATTCCACGACTGGAGTAATTAAAACTAGTACAGGTATATTTCATTACGGTCATAATTTTACTTTTCTTTTTTGTGCGTTTTTCAGAAATTTTACCATAAATATTTTTACCGTTACAGTTCTTGACCATGAAGAAAGGTCAATATATCGTCTAACAGTAGCTGCTACAGACGGTGGTAAGCCCCCTAAGCAGACCGTGAGACAGCTAAAGGTTGAAGTCTTGGATTTAAATGATAATCGACCAACGTTCACCAGCTCGAGCTTAGCTTTCAAAGTATGTCATATTATTTTTTATGTAGTGACCGTAGTCTCTTTTTATTCAAGTAATAACTGTGTTCTATAACAAAGCAAAGTTTAAGCATTTAAAGTCTTGAGGGGGCTTAAACAGCATCCTTTGCAGTATTTCTACCAGTCCTGATATATTTACACTTCTACAATAAATATTGATGCTATTACAGCCATTCACTGATCAAAACTTTAAAGTTAAGGTCCTAAACAAACATTCTATTTCTCAGGTAAAGGAAGATGCTAAAATCGGTCACGTTGTTGGCACTGTTGCCTGTTGTTATAGTCATATCGACGAGAATGCGATTGACAACGAAGAAAAACAAATCTCTTACCTACTGATGCCGCTTACGGCTGATCATTCTCCAGGCACATTTGAAATTGATAGAAGAACTGGATCACTTGTTGTGGCAAGGCAACTAGACCGGGAAATTCAGGATGAATATAGACTTGAAGTTAGGGCTTTAGATACGTCTGCCACTAATAATCCTCAAAGCAGTGCCGTGACTGTAAGAATAGAGATCGTGGATGTCAATGACAATGCACCTCAGTGGCCTCAAGATCCAATAAACATAGAAATATCTGAAATGACTACTATCGGGACAACTGTATATAATTTTACAGCCAAAGATGCTGACTCAGGCCCAAATGGAGACTTACATTTTCGCATATTATCTTCATTACCTCCTACAAAAAACGCTTTCAATCTTGACCCCCTGACAGGGTCATTGACTCTGACTTCAGCTCTGGATTACGAAACAATGAAAGCATATTGGCTAATTATTGAAGCTACAGATTTAGCTGCTAACATATCAGAGAGAATAACAACTTCTGCTACTGTACATATTTCAGTCACTGATGCCAATGATAATGTGCCAACGTTTGTATCTACATCAAAGGCAACTGTATCTCTCAACACTTTACCTGGCACTCTTTATCAAGCCTTAGCAATCGACGCCGATTCTGGAGACAATGGTAGAATATCTTACTACATTTCTGGTGGTAACGATAATGCTTACTTTTCAATGGAATACGACGTTGGGAAACTTACTTTGTCTAATAAATATGCATCCGATATCTCAAGAGTACGGCCAGGACAGTATAAGCTAAACTTAACCGTTTCTGACCACGGTATTCCATATCCCCGACAAAGTCATATGACTTTAGAACTAAACCTCCAGGAGTCTACAAATGTTCCACCCAGATTTACAGAATCATTTTACAGAGCTAATATAAGTGAAGATATACGTCCGGGTAGTTTCGTAACTAGATTGTCAGCTAAATCAACAAGAGGTACAACGAGTAAGTATACCATGTTATATTATTGTTTTTGACGTGACAACGTCTTAAATTAGGTTGCGGCTGGGAGTCACTTATGAAAAAGTGTAACGCCCGGTAACGTTACGATGAGTCACCGAACGAGAGAGAGGCCCGCCGAATGCGTTTATAGGTTATGTCATACTATTGATAAATGTTGATAGTGTTAAGTAAATTATTAATTTAAAATTAATTAATTAATTAATTATTATTTTACAAATTTTCATTAATTTCAAATTTATTTAGCAAAAATTTGAACCTTCGATCTGAATAAATGTTTTGATTTTCGAATTGATAAAAAGACGTTGTCACGTAAAATCTTCGCCCGTAAAACCGACTTTACAGGCAACCATCTTAACCTAACGGTTTTTTCTTTACCAACATTACTTATTATGGTCACATATTGATTGGTTTTGGAACGTGTAACAACAATAAAAAAAAAACATCAAGTATTGGGTACAAACTATGGGTTTGTACCCAATATAACCAGATACTTTTGCTAAGCCACGAAAATATTGCCATGTGAGTCATTATCAGATCTCCTTGACTATAATTACTTAATCAGCCCTTTTATTTACAGGCAACTTGACTTATACTATACCAGAAGGTGCAGCCGATGATACATTTGTGATTGATGAACACTTAGGAACTATAACGGTTAAGTCTAAAATAGACAGAGAAGTAAAAGATCAGTACATATTTCCCGTTTACGTCACAGATTCCAGCACATTTCAGTCTTCAACCAACTTTGACGTTGCAACTGTCACTGTGAGTGTCATGGATGTGAATGACAATCCCCCCTACTTCAAGACCAGTTCTTGTTATCCCTTAGCTGTTCCTGAGAACAATGATCCTGAAGTTATACATACAATCGCTGCCACAGACAAAGATATCGGTGCAAATGGGGTGATAACGTACAGCATTACTTCAGGAAATAATGGGAACAAATTTTCCATTGATTCTACTTCTGGAAAACTTACTGCACGGACACTAGATCGTGAAACTCAGTCAAAATACCAACTAACGATAACAGCTTTCGATCATGGATCTCCTGTTGCTTTACAAGGTTCTTGTAATATAACTGTTATCGTTGAAGATCAGAATGACAATGACCCGGTGTTTGATACTGGGCACTATTCCGCGGCAATTCCAGAAGATGCGCCTCTGGATACTTCTGTAATAAAAGTGCGAGCTACTGACGCTGATTTGGGGTTCAACAAACGAATCGTATATTCATTAGCTAACGAGAGTCAAGGACTGTTCCGGATAGATAATAAAACAGGCATAATATTTACTACCGGGTATGTATTCTATTCTTACGGAAATGATTTTGCGGACATATTCACTGATCAACATGCAAATGTAATATTTTTATGATCTTGTTACAGATATTTTGATCGAGAGAAGACTAATGTTTACCACTTTGAAGCGGTGGCTACAGATGAAGGCCGCTATATAACCCGTTCACAAAGAGTATCCGTTGAAGTAACAATTAATGATGTTAATGACAACAAACCAATTTTCACTAAATATCCATTCAAAGAACAAGTTGCTACATTGACACCTCCCGGACAAAGTTTACTTCGGGTATTTGCAACTGATAATGATATTGGTACCAACGCAGAAGTCTTGTTTGAATTATTCGATACATCAAATAATAAGTTTCGTATAAATCCTACAACGGGCGTCTTAACAGCCACACAGAGTTTAGCTAGTGAAAATGGAAAGCTAATACACTTGAAAGTTATAGCAAAAGATAAAGGAATTCCACCCCAAAGCTCTATAGGCCTTATTGAGATACGAGTTGGTGACTTTCCTGATCTAACACCTACTTTGAATTTCCAAAACGCTACGTATAATATTACTATCGATGAAAACTTACCATACAGAAGGGAAGTCCTCAGAGTTACTGCCGTTAGAAGTGATGGGAGAAGACAAAAAATTATATACGAGATTGGAAATGGGAATGATCAGCACGCATTTGAAATAGATTCAAGTACCGGTGTGATAAGCGTAAATAATTCAGCTAACTTAGATTATGAATCTTACCCGGGACCAAAGAGACAACTGGTTGTAGTTGCTCGTACTGAAGGGAATCCAGTTTTGTACGGCTACGCAGATGTAGTTGTCAATTTACTTGATGTTAATGATCATGCCCCGAGGTTCACGCAACAACAGTATATCGCCAATGTCCTTGAAGGCAACACTAAAGGAGAATTTGTCGTACAGCTGGCTGCAAAAGATGGTGACCGTGGCGCAAATGCACGAATCCTGTACCATATAGTAGACGGTAACCACGATAACGCGTTTATTATTGAGCCGGCGTTCTCAGGGTCCGTAAAGACTAACATTGTTCTGGATCGAGAGATAAGGGAGACTTATAAATTGACAGTTATTGCCACGGACGAGGGTGATCCACAGATGACTGGCACGGCCACACTTCGCATCAATATTGTGGATGTAAACGACAACCAGCCGACATTCCCTCCGCCAAACCTCATCTCCGTATCAGAAGGTATGTTTGTGTACAATCTACTTATTCAATTTTAATAGTAAGTAATGCGATAGGGCTTTTTCGAAATAAATTGGTAGAACAAAAAGCGTTCCACAGAGAGGGGAGGCATTTTACATAATTTGTATTCTCAACTCCGCGACTGGCTTACATTGCGACTTTTCGATTCCAACGCCGAGATTAAATAAAAGGGACTCCTTTAGGATCAATATTTATTGGATGGTATTACATTTTTTCCGAGTGCATGTTTTAGCGGTGCCTCCCCAACCGACTGCGCCCGTTTACTTTTTAGCTGGTTTCTTTAGTTTTGTATCATTGTACGTGGACCGCGGTTTTGTTTTAGTGGATTTTATTTTACTGATCGTTAAAACGGCAGTCAAACGAGTGGATACCGTCAACGTCTAAATATGTTTATTTTTCAACTTTTTGCAGGAGCGGAAGTCGGGTCTGTGCTGACATCTGTTACGGCGAACGACGTTGATACATATCCAGCGCTAAAATACTCGATTATACAGGGAGATAATATATTTTCAATTGATAGATACAGCGGGAAAGTGGTTCTGAATAAACCCCTGGACTTCGAAACAACGAAGTCTTACCAAATTAATATCACAGCTTCGGACAGTGAACATGTGGCTAAGACAACTCTTACCATACAAATAACCGATGTAAATGACAATTCGCCTGTATTCAATGACATCTCATACAACAGAGTCCTGCCGGGTAAGTTGAAGCTTTTTTAAAGGTTAATATATTAATTTATAGTCTTATATTATATAGTATTTTATATAGTATATAGTAATATATTAATTTATAGTCTAAAAATTACATGTCCACAAAATCGATTAGTCGGTTTGACTGTGGTAATTATTTTATCCGCTAAAGGAGACTATTATACACTTTTACAATGTGTGTGTTTGGGTGTGAACGAGCGCGAGCGTGTTTGTTTGAACATGTGTGTAGTTAAGTTAAGGGCTTTTGTCGCTAATATGACGTATCGTGGCAATACTGTATTATCCTACATAAAAAAAATGCCTTTACGTCACTCCATTAGTATCTCCGAACAGCCAGGCATAGGTATAAAACACCCTCTTTTAAACGGCGATATGTTTAGGTTCCAACTAGACTGATGAGTCTGTAGCCATTCCTCAAGCACGACTATACATGCGTCTTTTAACTTTTAGACCAGTTTCTTCCTGTGCAGATTTTCTCTCAATATTTCCTTCTCGTTAAGCTCGTGGTGTGAAAAAATATCGTATTGCAGTTTAGAAAGTCTCATTGGTACAGTCAGGGCTCGAACTTGCCATAGTGTTTGTGTTGACAACTACTCACTTGGCCATCATGATTTTTTAAAATAAAGAATGCGATTAATTAACATAACAAATGTCTCATTACAGAAGGAATAGGCACACTTGAAATCGGCTCAGTCAGCGCTGGAGATAAAGACAGTGGCGATAATGGCAAGATTACTTACTCCATCCTTCAACCGACTAATGGATACTACATCGACGTGATATCAGGAGCAATATTCGTAAACTACAGTGCTTTATCACCAAGTCAGAGAGATGTGCAGTTGGCTGTTGTGGCCACGGACCATGGAAAACCTAATAGGAGTGCCGTAGCATCGGTTAGAATCAACACCGGTTCGTCTTCTGAAATCAAACCCTTTATCGGACAGGATACATACAGGTGAATACAATAATTTTTAATACATTCAATATTTCTTTAAGTATACAATATAAATTTTAAAATTGTCGTACATTCCTTAGAAATCTATAAAACTTGACTCATACTCATATTCATACCTCAATAAGTTGTTATTTTTTAATTTTATGCGGGTTACTATTAAAACCACTCCGTCACCATTACTCAGGACATAAATCTTTACTATTGTATTTTCTTATTACAGGATTACAGTAAACGAAGACACTGAAAAAGGTTCTTCTTTACTACAAATCGGTGGTATCAACGATGTGCTCAAGAAATACAACCTGGACTTTCATATTATATCTGGGAATGAAGGCGACATATTCGATGTCACTGCTGAAGGCGCACTTATATTACTCCGCAGTCTTGACAGAGAAACTTTAGATTCATACGTCCTTGGATTAGCAGCTGTTGAACAAGGAAAAGTAATAACATACGGCCAAAACAAAACGTCTATTACAATATTCGTCAGTGTAGCCGATGCTAACGATAATGCTCCTATTTTTTCAACAAAAGATTTTGAGCTCACTGTCAGTGAGGACGTCAAAATTGGATATACGCTGTCACAACTGTCAGCAACTGATGCTGATCTATATGGCACTCTTAATTCTGCAATAATTTACAATATCACTTCAGGAAATGATGAAAGACTTTTCTTCATTCATCCAACCACTGGTATTTTGACTGTTAATAAAACTCTAGATTACGACACTGGTAACACTGAGTATAAGCTCATTATAGTGGCATGTGATCAAGGAGTCCCAGCCTTCTGCAATGCAATCAACGCTAAAGTTGGTATTCTGGATCAAAACGATAATGAGCCCACATTCCCGGTCAATGAATACTTCGAAACAATTGGAGAAAATGAGAGAGTTGGAACCTCAATATTTACTGCAAGAGCCACTGATTTAGATAGAGGTAGATACGGAAAGCTGAACTACTCAATTGTACCGTCTCCTGTAAATTTTAATAGAAATGACGATTCTTGGAAGATGTTTCTAATAGACGACTCTTCAGGTTTAGTCAATACAAACGCCGTTTTTGACTACGAACAGAAGAACAGATACGAATTCACAATCAAAGCTTCAGACTTGGGTGGCAAAAGTTCAAATGTCAAGGTCAGAATAGACATAGAGAGTAGAGACGAATTCTATCCTCAATTTACACAGAAAACTTACAAATTCGGCGTTCCCAAGTCGGGGTCATTGCCTTCTGGCTTCTTTATAGGACAAGTAACAGCTACAGATAGAGACAAAGGCATTGATGGCAGAATCGTATATCAACTATCTACTTCACATTCTTATTTCAAAATAAATAGAACAACTGGGTCTATTATTCTAAAAAAGAAAGTAGACTCTGTACAAAGTCTTTTTGGTACAGATAAATCAATAAGCTTAGTAGTGACTGCTAGCTCGGGGCGACAAGGTTCTTTGACAAATAAGACTGCGGTAGAAATTGGGCCAAATGGAATGGCGCTTGCTTCTGATAGTACAAATCACATAAATGACGCATCGGCTGCACCCAGCGGCGCGCTATCAGACTGGGCATTGGGTCTACTCATTGCATTCATTTTTATAATAATAATATTTGCAGCAGCTTTCTTATTCTTACATATGAAAAATAAAAGACATAAGAAGGTAAATAAGCCGGGATTAAGTTCAGAAGGAGTAGGAGCTACAAACAGCTATGTGGACCCGAGCGCATTTGATACCATTCCTATAAGAAATACTGGTGTCACCAACGCTGGAAATCAATTCGCACCCCCTAAATATGATGAAATACCTCCTTATGGACCTCATACAGCAAGCTCAAACTCTGGCGCAGCCACAACTTCAGAACTTTCTGGATCTGAGCAATCGGGATCGAGTGGTAGAGGTTCCGCTGAAGATGGAGAAGACGGAGAAGATGAAGAGATTAGAATGATAAATGAGGGTCCTTTACAAAGAGAAGGTATTCACAGGCAAGGAGACGATGACAATCTATCTGACGTGTCGGTACATAACACCCAAGAATACTTAGCCAGGCTTGGCATAGTAGATACGGGCACTGGTGGTGGTGCGTCAACGTCTTCTAGAAGGTGCTCTGAAAATGTTGGAAATAAAGATACAATGATGCATCACGCTCCTATTGACGCAATGCATATGTTTGACGAAGATGCAGCTCATGAGAATGATATCACAAACCTCATCTATGCAAAGTTAAACGAAGTTACTGGAAGTGAAAGGGCAAGCAGTGCTGATGAGACGAGTACGGCAGTAGACAGAGCCATGGCGTTAGGAGCATTCCCTAGTGCTTCTGGAGATAACACTGCAGTGCCAACTGCTGGTCCTTCGATGACCGGCAGCTTGAGCTCCATAGTTCATTCTGAAGAAGAGCTAACAGGGAGCTACAACTGGGATTATTTGCTGGATTGGGGACCGCAATATCAGCCTTTAGCTCATGTCTTTTCTGAAATAGCCCGTTTGAAGGACGACGCGGTTTCACTACAGAGTGGGAACAGTGGGGCTTCGAGCGTTAAGAGCAAAGGCACGTCGATATCAGGAAAAAGCGTTCCTCCTCCTTTATTAACGACAGTTGCGCCAAGGAGCTGTCCAGCACCTTCGTTGTCGTGTAGACAGCCTCAGCTACTATTACCAAGGTCTCCTATAAGTCATGATGTCCCTGGAGGTTTCTCTGCTGCAGCGGCCATGTCTCCTTCCTTCTCGCCGTCTCTTTCTCCCTTAGCAACTAGGTCACCTTCAATGTCACCGCTAGTCGGCCCTGGCCTTCCCGCCCCAGGTAATAGGAAACCTCCCCACTCCACTATGAGGATATGAATGTAAGCAGGGATGAACTAGTATGTTGTACATATGTGAGCGACTGTTTTTGCCTATAAGTATTGTTAGTAATATTTATTTCCTTAGTCGATGTGATCGGCTTAGTGTCTATACGTAATGTAACCATCATTTTGTGCATGTTGACAACTTGGACATTGTATGTGCTCAAAGTGAATTTATTAAGCGCTTTATACCGATTTTTCCGGTAGATGTATATAACATATCTATACTCGGGTTGTAATTTTTAAATGTATATAAATTTAGATTGTATAAACCTAGTGCCTTGTATAATAATACTGAACAAAGACTGCCATGTTATTACGTTTTTTTATAAACAAAAGAATCAGCTTTACTCTAAGCTATAAGTATCTACTATTATTAAGCCTATATAAGGAATTTCATGTATTTTGAACGCAGTCACAAATTGATGAGACGCAATGTATTGTAGGAAATCCTGTGCCTTTATTAACGATTCCTGAAAAATCGTTGCTTTGTAATTATTATTTTCATATAACTGTGATTTTCAGTCGTAAGTCGTATAAAGCGTTCATTTCGTATACTGTTAAATATTTTGTTAGACATGTTTCCCAGTAAATTTATATCGAACTTATAATATAAAGAGAAATAATACTTTAAAAGCGTATAATCACAATATGTATAGAGCGTGTAGTGTTAAAATGCACTTCACCTCACACAAAATTAAAAAAGAGAAAAATACGAATGAACTTGATAATGTATGAAATCAATTTGAATAAAATACGTAACCTGTAAATATATATTGTAATAAATGTACGTTCCAACGGCTGTTCGCGGCGTTTTAAGCGGAAATAAAAAGATGAAATTTAATGTCTTAGAGCTTTTATTTCATATCAACTTAAACTTAAATGGTATAAAAAATCAGGAGCACGACATGTTGCTTATTTAAGAGAAGATTCGAGAAAGGAACTTTGGGTGGTTAATGGTGGTGGCCGGTTAGCAGTTACCGTTGCCTATAAGTATGATATCTAAACCACTTTCCCCGCATCATATTGGGCGGATCACTGTTTTAGCAGCTTTAGGATTAAACAAGTCCCCTTCTGCCCTTAGTAATTCCCTGTAGTCATTTTAGCCGTACACATCGTAGGTAGAAAACTACCCATTCAAATTCTTGATTTTTTTAAGTAATGTTCTTGAAACCATCTTCACAGTTTGAATTAATTAGATCTGCCACTTAAATTGTAACTTTATCACGTCATGACAAGGTTCCAGATACCAAAATAAATATTACGACTTATATTAAGGGGTGGTTGATCTTAATAAAGTATCAATTTCATAAAAAGTTTACCAAGTATGCCAAATTATTTAAATAAAATAAATTATAATAATTTAAAGAAAATTGATTACTAGCTTTCGTTTCATTTTCCGAATTTACGAACACTGTTACATTATTATTTCTTATAATAACCATTGTTTTAATAAAACTTATATTCACGCTGAGCCCTTAGGGTAGGCAGTGGGGGTAAGTCAAAGAAATTGTGACAAAGGCAGTGTCACTTCAATGTTGGAAAAGATCTTAGTAAGCGTTTTTTTGCTCAATATCAAATCTACAAAATCCCAGTATATTTTTACCATTGATTCCTATAGTTCTTACGCAATCACTGTCCCTGTACCAACGATTAAGGCATAGCTGGTTTTCGTTTAATCTTCTATGAAGAGAAATCAATCGTTTTTGAAACCCTCAACCTTCCCAATAGGGGATTAATTGAACAATTCAATTGTCCAGCTTAACTAACACACGCACATAAAGAAAAACAAGTTTCAAGATTAAAAGAAAAATAAGGTGATTTACATACGTCTACCAGTTGGCGATTTTTCTTAATAAATCTAGGAGTCTTAAACTACGAATGATACAAAACTACAAAATGCCATTCTACAGATAAAAAGAGTTTTTATACGTTATAACTTACGTAGATAATATCACTACTGCATAAGATACTCGGTTCAAATTAATTATCGCGAATCCATGAAGTATTTGGTTGTTCATCCATCCCTTAATCGCGCTGGGACTTTGAACCTTATAATAAGATTACAATGTACCTAGTTGTCCAGGTCTAAGTTATAATATATCACACTGATAATAAAGACTAAATTCGTTTGACGTGGTTATTTAAATGCATGTCTATGATCACATCATCGGAAACTAAAGAATTGTTGCAAGCAGTTACAACCCCGGGTTCTCCCTCCGTCGGTGTCAGCCCATTTGTCCCGGGGTCCTGGAAAATGCCATTAATCAATTTAAAAGTATATTAGCAGTACCGCGCAAAATAAATTTAATTTTAAGTCATATGTCTATGTATCTATGTATGTACTTAGAAATTTAAAAAAAGCGCCTAATTAAATTTTCATAGCAAATAAAGAATAGTGAATTATCAAGCTATTGTATAAATCACAGGCAGAAGTTAAATTCTGTAGGATACATTATAATGAACTATGAACAGTTAAAAGATAAGAGAGGTAAAGTTATTTATTTACTTTATTCAGTAAATAAATTACTTAACCCAAGTCTCCCGTCCCTTCCCACAAGGGTCCCCGAAGGGGGAGGTGATATGCATGTTTGTTGCTAGTCTACAAATAAATAAAATCGGAGTGTCTGTTTGTAAAATTTAAATAACCGCTTTTTACTAAATGCATACGGTAGATATACCAAAATATATTTTTGTCTGTTTGTCCCGACCAATCTCCGAAACGACTGGATCGATTTTGACGGGAATTTAGCTGTAAAAATAGGTAACTTAGGCTACTTTTATTTTATAAATAATAATATAATAAATCCTCACGCCTTCCCACAAGGGTTCCCCGAAGGGGTAGGCAGAGGTGTATAGGTAATACCCACACACGCACTTTCCGCCAGAGGTATATTAGGTGCCAACGCGACAGATGGCGAGTCCATCGCCGTTACTCCAGCACGACTACACATACGCCTTTGAATTTCTTCTTAGACGTATGCAGGTTTCCTCTCGATGTTTTCCTTCACCGTTCAGCTCGTGGTGTGACTAATCACTGTACTTAAGTTCAGAAAAAACTCATTGGTACAGTCGGGATTCGAACTTGCGACCTTTGCGTCGCAGGCAACTGCTCGAACCACTCGGCCACCACGGCTCTTTTATTTTAGAGTCTGAACAAAAACTCTTGTTAAATTCCACGCGGATGAAGTCACGGGTACAGCTCCTCCGTAAATTAATAGACTCACAGTAAGAGCGTCGCACGCCATGAGTTCGTTCTTAGAGAGATGTTCCACAATAGCAGCTGTGTAACAGTCACCGAGCATGTTGTTTGTGGTTCGTATCCGGTCTCTGGAATTATAAATATGAAGTTGAGTTTCTAGCCGAGTGGTTTGTATATTTGCCTGAACTCAAAGATTGCAAGTTTGAAATCGTACTGTACCAATCAAAATCAAAATATTTTATTTCACAAGGTGGGCACTTATAAAACATCGAAAAAGGTGCACGGTTAGCGTTGGTCGTTTCCATGGAGAAGAACCGGCAAGAAACTCCATGGTTACTCTTTTCAAATCCTTTTGTATATAATAACAATATTATTATGTTACAGCATTAGTACTTATATGGGGGAACAGCGTAGGCCCGACAATAGGTCGTTGCTCACTATACAAAAAAAAGCGTAAAACAATGGGTTTTAAGTACTACGAGGTTTACAGCAATAACACAAATGATAATAATATCTCGGGACAATTCCGCACAAATTGGCATAGCCCCAAATTAAACAAACTTGTGCTTAAAGTACAACGGTATATTTAGTTATATAGTTAGACATACATGCATGGGACATCCAAGACTAAGTTACAAATACTTTATTTATTTATTTATTTATTTATTTATTTATTTATTTACTATATATAATAATTATAATTTAATATATATACTTTGTGCTAATCACAAAATCTCAAGTTAGGTCTCCAGCGGGCGAAAGAACTTTTCTGATTTTCAAACCCAAGAATAGCAGAATAACTATTAAAATATTGAATTAATTGACATAAAATAACTATCCCTACATTAATTGAATTTGACGCTACGAAGTTTATCATAATGAGTAACTAATGTCTAGGGAGAACTTTAGCGCTTTACTTTCTCCGCCTACTCACGAAGGACTATGCTAGATGATTTATGAATGTATGAATACTTACACAAGCCAATCGACAGCGAAGAGCAAGGATACGTCATGAGTGGGCGCGTCCACAGCTGCCAATACTACCAGGACGAGCACAAGAGCCGCGGACGGCACTGACGCGGACGACACGGATGCTGCTGTCGAAGTCAGGCTGTAAAAAAGAATAAGGTACAAAGTAAGTGTAAATAAAGGTATAAAGTAAGTATAAATAAAGGTATAAAGTAAGTTTAAGTAAAGGTACAAAGTAAGTTTAAATAAAGGTACAAAGTAAGTATAAATAAAGGTACAAAGTAAGTATAAATAAAGGTACAAAGTAAGTGGAATAAAGTTACAACGTGAGTGTAAATAAAGGTACAGAGTAAGTATAAGAAAAGATACACATCTTGAATGTGGCAAAACAGCATGCGATGCCTGTCTGATAGTAAGCGGTTACCGTCGCCTATGGATCATGGAATCGCTCGCGCGTTGCCGACGTGTTACAAAGTAAGGTTTAGATAAGGTAACGAAGTAAGTGTAAGTAAAGGTAACAAGTAAGTGTAAGAATTGAATAATCAATTCCAAATTATCAAGATAGTCATACTCACAATATAGTTGCCAGCTGTGCGAATCCTATGTGCATGTTGTTTATCTGACATATGAAGACACTGGCGACTGCCAAGAATAATGCTGTCCCGTCCATGTTGATGTTGCAACCGATGGGTAGGACGAACCTCGTGATACGAGGGTCAATGCGCAGAGGCCCTTCCATCGCACGGAATGTCACTGGCAGAGCTGCCGCGCTGTGGAGAAGCGAATTTGAATCTTCATATGATAAGTATTGAGTTGTTTCTCAATATTCTAAAAGTTTCTCGTAGATATATAGCAAAACAATTTCCAAGTTATCCTGTTTGCTAGCTTGGAGGAAATGTCGTCAATGCAGGTTGCATTTCGTTGAAGCTGTAATATAAAAAAAAAAACAATAAAAAAAAACTGGGTCAAAAGTGCATTTTCACGATATAACTGTGTGGGTTGTTTACACTTTATAAATTTGAAAAATGTAACGAACTCACCTTGAAAGGAAACTACTATATGTCTATAAAATTCAACAATTCTTCCAACATACCATTCGGCAGAGTGATAGTGCGCATGCATTTTTTGAGCAAAGCGCGTGAGGACAAATAAAGATCCCGAGTTCGATCCCCACAAAAAACAAAAAAAAAAAACGAAAAAAAAAGTAACATAAAAATAATATCAAAACAATGTCACAGAAGAACACAACTGTGGAGAACAAGCGCAAGATGTCACCACTAACAACAATCTGTTTTAAATGTAAAAAATCTGTAAGCATAAAAAACACTGCTCTGTGTTCAATCTGCAAGCGCAGATATGAACCAGATTGTGACGGTTATCCAGAACGCACATACCGTCAACTAGGCCAAGAGTCGAAAAATAATTGGAAGTGTAAAATGTGCATTCAAAAAAAGAAAGTAAGTAACAATGACCTAACTAATATAACGCTACGAAAGAAGCACACCAGCGAAATTACCAAACCAAAGCGTCAGGTTAATGCCACACAGGAGTCACTGACTGACTCTGATATTTTGGACTCACATGTTCTTACTGACAATGACATCTCAACTGAATCGTACTCCACACCAAATAAACTGTCAAGGAATGTTGACGGCGCGATGATGATGGATACAACAATACCAGCCTCTGAGATGAAAGATAAGATTAACCAGCTAACCTTTCAACTTGACAGTACACAGAACGAACTGGAAAATACAATACTTGAAAACAATGAACTACTAAGGCAAATAAATAAGCTCACAGCAGAAATCAAAATACTTAGGTCGCTTTGCCACGCCTCCACCATTATAGAATCCTCTTCCACTCCTGACAGTAGTAATGGAAGCAGCACTAAGGGACCCTTTTTGTTACCGAAGGTTGTGTCATGTACATCCTCGCCACTAGCAAGCACAGCAAAAGAAAACAGTATCAAAACTGCACACCTCAAGGAAAAAATTACGGACCTACAGCAACAATTGAAAACTGCTGAGCTCGAAATCACCACTCTCACTAAAAAAATAGATACCCTTATGAGAGAACTGAAACCCACTCGTATGAAGCAAAGACTAGAATCGATCATAGAACTGACGATATACTGGCGAACCGCTATATTAACCTTGGTTGAGTTTCCACATAAAAAATATAATGTCAGTGTAGAAAGTAAGCCCAATGCACCATGTCACGAAATTATAAACAGCTGTCGAAATACCAGTGTGAAGTCAGATGATAAAATTGTAATATGCATAGGTGAAAATGATGACAACATAAGACATGTCTTGTCTCAGCTAAATATTGTACTAAATCTATTTAAAGATAACACTGTTATTGTATTAAATGTCTTCAAAAACTCGAACTTAGACATAAATACGTTGAATTATCGCATAAAAAAAATATGCAACAAATTTAATAAGTGCCATTTTGCTAACTGTAAACGTTCAACATTTGTCGAAATATGTAAATTGGTGAATTATCACATAGACTGTGTAGACTATGAAGAAACCTACTTGAATCCTCAAAGAATTAAAAGTCACATCGTAGAGAATAATAAACAGAATCCTCAATTAAAAACAAACACATCCAACAAATCCATCCGATACATACCTAATAAAGGAACTATTCCCTTCTATTTTAAACACCGTAACAGTGATACAACGGATAAACTTAAAGACCAGAAAACTGAAAATATTGTAAAAAAAGGAACTATACCTTACTATTTCCCAATACAAGGAAAAACATTTTTTCGCCGCGATTATGTTAATACCTTTAACAAAACATTGCACTTTTATATTCTAAACCAAAATATCGCCAGCATATTATCGAAGCAAGAACCACTAGAACTCACTCTACATGATCTGCGGGAAACACACTGTAACCCGGACGTAATATGTCTCTCCGAAACTTTCATCAAAAAAGGCCAAGAAGGTTATGTAAAAATCCACAACTACGATATGGCTGCTAGCTTCTGTAGGAATAAGCAAAGAGGTGGAACGTGTATTTTAGTTCGAAAAGGCATATTATTTGAAGATTGTAACATTTTAAACAAATATGCATCTCAAAATACATTTGAAGCCTGTGGCATAGATATACCATGTCAAAAGCTCATTATAATGTGTGTATACAGAACACCGCAGTCAGATCCTTCTCAGTTTTTAACTAAAATAAATAGTCTTCTACATGATACATTTAAAAAATATAAACTCACTCGGAAAATAGTAATCGCCGGTGATATCAATATCAACACATTAAAGAAGGGTAAAATCACAGATGAATTAAAAGATCTCTCAAATAACTTTAATTTAAAGATACACATCAATGTACTTACACGTAAGCTGTCTTGCATCGATCACATCATAAGCAATATACCAGAAGCGATAGCGACAGTTCTTCCGCTGTATCTTTCTGATCACGACACAGCTCAAATGCTATCCTTTCCCGTAAAGCAATTGCCCCATAAACCGACAACATATTCAATATATAGAAGAGATTATAACCCTAATAATATTAAGAAATTTAAAGAGTGTTTAAAAAGCTTAGCTTGGTCGGAAATTTATTCGGAAACGGACGCAAATAGGGCATTTAAAATTTTCACCAGTTGATATGTTTATTCTACAATCTTTGCTTCCCAAAAATCAAAATTAATATAAATCATAAAAATAAACAGAAGTGGGTGAGCAGAGGCTTAAGGAAAAGTTGCAATACAAAACGTTTCCTTAGGCATAAATATTATAAAACAAAAAGTAGCACCAATAGAACCAACTACACAACTTATTCTCGTATTTAAAAAAAATGTATATACGATTCCAAAAGGAACGCAAATATCAGGTATATAAATAAACATAATAATAAATGTAAAGCAACATGGACCATTGTAAAAAATGAAATAAATAAACATTCGCGTATACACACCATAGATACCATTAAAATAGACAATAAAGTACTTACAAACCCCACCAAAATCGCCTCAGCCTTCAACGAACACTACATAAATCACAATATGACGCCACCAACAGAAACAACAAATAGCTCTCAACAAAAATATCATAAAACAATTAAATTAAATTCCATGTTTCTCAAACCTATGACAGAAAGTGAGGTTAGACTAGAAATAATGTCATTAAAAAATACAGGAGCTACAGGTCATGATGAAATAAATACAAAAGTCATAAAAGCCTGTGTTAATGAAATTTCAGCAGTCTTGACATATTTGATCAATTTATCTTTCTCAGCAGGTTGCTTTCCAGAAGAACTGAAACTATCAATCATAAAACCATTATTTAAAAAGGGAGATAAAACGGATCTGAATGCCTTTCGTCCAATAACATTAATACCTATTATATCTAAAATATTTGAAAAGTGCATGCATAAAAGACTGACGGAATATTGTAATAAATTTAATATAATGGAGAATAATCAGTACGGTTTCCAAAAACACAAATCTACTACAATAGCCATATTCTCTCTCGTAAAACATATTCTATCAAGTGTTAACAATAACTACATGACCACCGGGCTTTTTCTTGACCTATCATTTAGTTTGAGCCTTTGATTTAGTTTCACATGATACATTACTTCAGAAGCTTGAGAATATTGGTATAAGAGGCCCCACGCTACAGTGGATCGCGACATATCTAGCTAATAGGCAACAGAGAGTAATTATTGATAAAATTGATGAACGCGGAAACATGCAGTCATATACATCTGATTATAAATATAACCGGCAGGGTGTTCCACAGGGGAGTGTACTGGGACCTATCTTATTTCTGCTGTATATTAATGACATTGTCCATACTACAAATCATAAGTGCATCTTATTTGCTGATGACATATCGATTATAATAACAACCAATAAAAAAAAAAACAATACAGTGCACAATCATGAAATAGATATCAACAACACAATTAATACACTAATTCTTTGGTTAGAACAGAATAACTTAAAAATAAATTTAGAGAAGTCAGCATATATACAATTTAATAAACCAAATAATAATAAATTTAATTTGAAATTGAAAATACCGAAGATTCAAGAGGTAGCACATACAAAATTCTTAGGTGTTATTATAGATGAAGGCATGAATTGGAAAGCCCACGTAGATAAATTATCTATTTCCATAAATAAATTTGTGTATGCGATTAAACAAATAAAAAATGTAACAAATACTAATACAGCTATAATGTCATACCGTGCATACGTTGAATCACTGCTTCGTTACGGACTTGTAGTTTGGGGCAATAGCACTGACCAGAATAGGCTATTTATAGCGCAAAAAAAGTGCATTCGAGCATTATTTGGGCTTTGTCCTTTGGACTCGTGCCGACCAGTGTTTAAGAGTCTTGGACTACTACTACTGCCACTACCTTCTCTTTATATCTTCGAAGTGTGTATGTTTGTATGGAAACATAAAAACCTCTTTCAAACAGTAGATGGCGTTTGCGCGCGAAATCGTAGAGATGCATGCAGTCTTGTCATTAGTGAAATTCCTAGGTTAAGTAAATATAGTAAAAGTTGTATGTTCATGTGTATTAGAGTATTTAATAAGTTACCTAGTGAATTTAAGTTATTAAGCCATAGGCAATTTAAAGTTCAACTGTATAAGTGGTTGAATGACAATAACTTTTATAGTGTTCAAGAATTTTTTGAATACTAACCTGGATTTGCATGCTGAAAACTCGGCAAAACATGTATGTACAAAATTATTTATTTATTAACACCAAATTTATACCATGTTTTTTGCAAATAAATGATTATTATTATTATTATTATTATGTTTCAAATACTCCGTATGGTTATGGTTCCTATAGTTAAAAAACGTCACAAATATCCTTCGCAGTCAGGAGCTACCAGGAGACCGCTAGACCAGACGCACATCTTACCAACTACATCCAATTGCGATAAGGAACACATTTTTGTCGACACTGGTAAATATTACTTCTTAAAAACAAGTGTTGATCGAAGGTAAGCACTTCCGGTCACAATGTGCTTTTTTTTTTATACCACTTGGTTGGCAAACCAGCATGCGGTCTGCCTGATGGTAAGCGGTTACCGCCGCCTATGGACGCCAGCAACACCAGGGGTATCACTCGCGCGTTGCCGACCGTGCAGGAATCTTTTCACACCCTTCTTGAAGAACTCCATGCTGTACTTTCCAGGGAAAACCTCAACGGGGAGCTCATTCCACAGCCTGAGCGTTCGCGGAAGAAAACTTCTTTGGAAGCGCACAGTGCGAGACCTTTGTGGTTCCAAGGTATGGGGATGAATTCCCCGTCGATGGCGAGAGGTGCGATGGTAGAAGGTGGAAGAGGGCATCATGTCGAACAACTCTGCTGAACACTCCCCGTTATACAAGCGGTAGAACACACACAGGGAGGCAAAGTCTCTCCTCAGACTTAGTGATTCCAAGCCGCTTGTGAGCAAAGGATCATCGACAATTCTGGCGGCGCGTTTCTGAACCGCGTCAAAAGGCCCTAGCTGGTATCCAGGGGCTCCAGCCCACAGGTGGCAGCAGTACTCCATATGTGGCCGAACTTGCGACTTATAAAGTTGCAGCCTTTGTGAAGATGTGAAGTACTGCTTAGCTCTGTTGAGCACACCGAGCTTCCTCGAGGCCAGCTTAGCCTTGTCCTCTAAATGACCACGGAACTGAACGTCGCTAGAAATATCGACCCCAAGGATCCTAATGCTCTCCGAGATGTTCAAGGGAGTGTTCTGGAATTGTGGAGCCACAGCGAATGGAGTTTTTATGGAGCCTTGCGGGACTCCAGCATTAATGTCCATGCTTTCGGAGCAGCTACCGTCAACGACGGCTCTTATGCATCTGCTGGACAGAAAGCTGGCGACCCATTTGCATAATCCCTCTTGCAGTCCGTAGGATGGAAGCTTCGATAGAAGACCGCGATGCCAGACCCGTTCGAACGCTTTCGCCACATCCAAGCTAACAGCTAATGCCTCACCTTGACTCTCAATGGCGAGTGACCAACGGTGCGTGAGATATACTAGAAGGTCCCCCGTTGAGCGACTGTGGCGGAAGCCATACTGTTGGTCACTCAACAAACCGTGACCCTCTAGATATCGCAGGAGTTGCGTGTTAAACAGTCGCTCCATAATTTTAGAGAGGAGGGAGGTGATGGCGATCGGCCTGTAATTTGATGGGTCTGATCTATCGCCCTTTTTGGGCACTGGGTGCACGTGGGCGGTCTTCCACGAAGTTGGGACTTTTTGGGTGGAGTAGGAAAGCGCGAATAGGCGCGTCAAAACAGGACACAATTCGGGAGCACACTGCTTAAGCACCACTGCCGGAAAACCGTCTGGCCCGCTCGACTTATGGACGTCCAGAGACAGCATCTCCCGCCGGACCTCCCGTTGGGTTATGCTTATCTCCGGCATAGAGTTCTCACACCGCAAGATGGTTGGCGGTGTGGCGCCTCCGTCATCCATAGTCGAGTTCGAGGCAAAGAGAGAGCCCAATAGATCCGCTTTCTCTTTGGCACTGTGGGCCAAGTCACCATCCGGCTTACGGAGTGGTGGTAGGGACGACTGGCAAAAGTTTCCCTCAGCAGCCTTGGCAAGGGACCAAAAAGCACGGCTGCCAGAAGGGTAGCTAGCGAGTCTCTTATCAATTCTGCTGACGAAATCGAATTTCGCCCTGGCAATCGCTCGCTTACAGTGCCTCGAGGCAGCATTAAGTTTCCGCTTTGCATCAGATATGTTGGGGTCCAGATTGGATCGAGCCGTAGTCCACGCCTCATACAAGGCTTGCTTGGATAATTTAGCTTCCTTGCAGGGCTTATTAAACCACGGCTGTTTCTTTACCCCTGTAGCTACTAGCGAGTTTGGAATGTAGCATTCCATTTCCGCCAGTATCGTCTCAGCGACGGCTGCTGCACAGGGGTCTGGATCTTCTGATGCGAAGCAGATCTGCCTCCACGGGTACGATGCGTAAAATTCACGCAATCCATCCCAGTCTGCTGCCTTGTAGTGCCACATGCGCCGCCGCCCCGGAGGTCGGGGCACTTCGGCCTTTGCGCACGGCACTTGCGTCCGGACTAGACAGTGGTCGGATGTGCCAAGCGGCGCACCCACCGAGATGGAATAGCTGTCCGGTCGCGTGGTCAGCAGAAGGTCCAGTAAGGAGCTTGTACGGCCCTCGATATCAGGTATTCTGGTTGGTTCCTGTACCCGTTGCGAGAAGCCATAAGCCAGGGCAAGCTCGTAAGCAGCCCTCCCCGCGCAGTCAGTGGACCGAGAACCAAGCCACTCAACATGGTGAGCGTTAAAATCTCCTAAAACCACCAACTCCGCGGAGGGGTGCTGCTCAAGTACTTTGTCCGTTGTCGATTGCAGGTGCTCAAATAGGCGAACTGTGTCTGTGTCACCGCTATGGGACCTGTAAAGGCACGCGTAGATTCGGGTGTTGCCACCATAGTCTACGCGCACCCACAAAATTGACAGGTCTCTGTCTTCAAGGCCGTGGAGACGTCGACAGCAAATATCCTCCCGGAAGTACATACATACCCCGACGCGGCGCACAAAATTGTGTTCCATCTTGTACCCGGGGTAGTTCAGGTACGATGTATCATCGGGGCAGGATATCTGCGTCTCCGTCAGAAATAGCAGAGTCGGCTGCGTCGTCTCAAGGTGTTGGTGGACTGCGTTTAGGTTAGAATGAAGTCCCCTGATGTTGCAAAAGTCCATTTTTAATGTGGATGGGAGGCCGCTGAGAAAAATCTACTATTTTTGTATTTGGCCATTATTGATTTTTAAGGGTGCTGAAAAGGAAGAAGAGGAATCGTTGTGTCGGCATCAACGAGGACAAAGCGCAGTCTCAATCCGCCACAGTGATGTACAGGTAGTGCGGATTGCCGGGGCGGAAGTCGGAAGGGCCCCCGATCCCCCCCTGATGCAGCGGCCGGGTCCACTCCGGTCTCCTCCTCCGGCACGACCACTACACCAAGGACTTTACACACATGTGCGGGTCAGCCTCCCAGGGCGGAGATTATGTGATCCCTGGGTTC
>JACCPG010005113.1:0-18214 GCA_016069955.1 Drepana arcuata | reverse complement strand
TAATCCAGGAATCCATTCTTACCAGGCCTCACGCATCTCAGAGGGAATTAATCTAAAAAAAACTAAATAAATATTTGTTCCTAGAGTCCTCGCCATAGTTATACGATGCTTACTAGAATGTCATAAATATAGTCTTTTGCAGTTGGCACCTAAAATATATCTCCGGTGATAATTTTCCTGAGATTATATTCTACCCCTTCGGGACCTCTGTGGGAAGACGTCAAGGTATAACTACAATATAGTTGTTACTTGTATATCAAATGAAACTCAAGTCGTAGTGATTTAATATATGTATATAATTTTGTAGCTTGCGATCGTTTCAATTCTCAATCCGCCAGTTGGCGGCCTCCCTGAGCGCTCCTCCTCCCATAACTGCTCTTAATTTTTTTCAATCGATTTAATTTTATAGGCGTGCGTAGAGCCTGCCTCGCAGTTCCAAATCAGCGCATTCAAATATGTATACATATTCCTTAAATTTATTTACATTAAAATTCAGAACATTTGTTTGGCTTATTAGATTGTTATTATTTTAGATATAATCTACAACAATTTGTGTAAACTATAGAAAGAGGAACAATGGGTATTAACTACGATTTACGATTTTAAGAGAGGTAGGGCATAACGGGTTTCCCGTTCGATTTGGAGCTGCCCGACTGGGGCAGGACCACCACCTTATAGAAGTCCGTAGCCAAATAACACAATTTATGTATGTTTGTTTGCCACTCCTGTAGTATAAAAAAAAACCTCTAGCAATACCTACAAGTACATTGGTGGTGTGCTCTATCTCTCCCCAGATGTTCTCTGGGCTCCATCTAGGATTACGTGAATGGCATAGTGGGTAAAGACTGTCAACCATTAAAACAGAAATTCATATATGACTGAATGTATATTTCACGTAACGTTGTATTTCACACAAAGCAACTGGCGTGAACGAGGGTGTAGTAGTAAAGATGAAGAAAGGCATGTTACGTTGGTTTGGACACTTAGAACGGATGAATGAAGAAATATTTACAAAACAGATATACAAAGCGAAAATGTGTGCAAGTCGAGGACAAAGAAAACCACGTTCCAACTGCCTGGATCAAATCGAACGGACACTTAAAGAGGGGAACATCAAGAGTACTCGAAACCGGCGAACATGTATGAAGAGACATACAATGTGGACTAAGCGAAAAAGTCTAGAGAGGACTGGTGCTCTACTCTAACTGCCTACCCCGTTAGGGTACCAAGCGTGATGATTTATATGTAAATCATGGGTTTTTAGTGTCCGTCGACCGTGGGGGATAGAGGTGGATTATTATGTCAGTTTTACAAATAACGATACATTTCCAGCAAATATCAGGATTTTATATAGAAAGAGAAGTTACCTAGTAAACAATTATCTCTCGAGTGCACTATGCCGTTCTTAATTTCCCCAGCGGCGACTAATGCCCAGACGGCGTAGGTGTTAATTTTAGCTTAAGATATTATGTTAGGGAAAACTACATAGGATGCCTCAAAAGTATGGATCCTTAAAAACTACACAGTCCGCAAAAGCTCAAAAGCTAGTCAATCGCTTCGATTTTGTAAAATAAAGTCGACTATACTATAAGCCTTGGGACAAATCCAAACAAATTGAGGTAGTCCTAAACAGAACAAAGCTTTTATGTACTATAGGTACTAGATAACTATATACGTCTATCTATATATATAAAAATTAATGTTTATTTGTACGTCCTTTATAGAATCGTAAACAGCTGGACCTATTCTAATGAAATTTTCAATTTCTTCAGGTGGTCCATAGATAGGTGGCGTACTGGGTCCGTGTCCGCTTTTATTTTTTCACACAAGCGAAGCTGGGCGGGACAACTAGTATTTATGTAAATATAAATCGATAAATATAATGATAGGAAATAGATTTGCCAAGCACAGATAGCGACTCACATTCACCCTACAAATGTCCCTAGCAGGCCCTCAAAGGAGATGGAAACTTTCAATTGACCTAACGATCTTTAGCTTTAGCTAGACAAGACCACAATTGACTTAGCAATCAAACCACAGGGCAGGTAGGTATATTGAGTTAGGTGAATAATAGCGGCTCTGTATGTCTATGAGACACGAGATCGAATCCTCGTAAACGCATTTGTGTAAGGGAAGCTGTCAGCAGTTGTATTGTACGCCCGGCCGTATTGAAAATCTAGGTCTCGTTTGCGGTCAACGATCTGGCGAGCAGCCTCCCAGGCGATAAATCTACTTAGATGGTGACGTAGAGTTCGACAGGCTAATCATTGGAAGCCATCTGGTGTATAGACCGCCGGGAGAATGTTGGCACAGTTTGTATATAAAGTTCTTGCTATTGAAATTATGATTGGGAAATATGAGGTAATTTTTTAAATTAACTTTAATTAAAATAAATTATATATAGTAACTTTAAATATAAATGATTCACACGTAATAAATGTTTGTATTATTCACGTACGTCCATAGTTACCCATAACTGTCACTCCAATATCACTGAATCAATTTTAATACAGATAAAAGACGAGAGCTTGAGATTTCTAGGGCACCATCAACCTATACGTTACCTTAAAATTATCTTCAAAGCAGTACTGGCATAGGTAGGCAACATCGAGATTTTTTTCTTTAACTTAAATATATAAACGTTTCGGCAACACAGTGGATCACAGTGGAAGCGTGCACGTCGCGATTCCTGCCAGCCCAGAGGGCTGCAATTCCACTCGATGCGCATTGGCCGGACGGCTGTTAGGGCGTGCCCCCGAGGCGACGCGCACCAGTCCGTCCCCGCTGGTGCGAAAAATTCTGCACAGTGCGGCGATGGGGACCGCCACCCATCGCGCGGAGTGCCTCACGGCGGGAAGTGGAGTGTGGAGTGTAGGATGGGTGTATGGAATGTAAGAGGAGGTATGGCTGATAAGATGAACGAATTGATCGATGTTATGACAGAGAGCGAGTTAGATGTTGTGTGCTTGTCTGAAACCAAGCGGAAGGGTAGTGGAGTAGACGAGCTCCCGGGCGGAAGTTTAGTGCTGTGGTCAGGAGTGGCAAACACCGAGCACGCCTGCCAGGGAGTGGGAATTCTACTATCCAGCCGCTTGGCAGAATGTATGATAAGTTATGATGCGGTGAGCCCCAGACTTATTTGGGCTCGCTTTAAAATAAGCCTTATCCGACTATTTTTAGTCGCGGTGTATGCTCCGGTGGCCTCAGCGGACACTTGCGACCTGAATAAGTTCTGGGAATGTGTGAGTAATGTTCTAGAGACGAAAGAAGGGAATGAAAAGCTGATTATTTGTGGTGATCTGAATGGATGGGTCAGGACAGCCCGTAAGGATTACGAGGCAGTACTCGGCAAGTATGGTGATAAGAGAGTGAACGAGGCAGGCAAGCTGATATTAGATGTGTGCATGGAGAGAGACCTTTTTGTGGCGAACACCATGTTCGACCACAAAAGGATTCATCAGTATACATGGGAACGGAAAAATGAGCGAAGCATGATAGATCTGTTTCTAATAGATCAGCGACTCAGAATACAGGTGATGGACACCAGGGTGTATAGAGGAGCTGACCTGGGAACGGACCACTTCCTAGTTATAACTAGGATAAGAGGTCTGTTCGCGGGCTGGCTATCCCGCGCTGGGGGTCCCTGTTCTGCAGTCGCAGACCGCATCAAAAGCTGGAGGCTTCAAGATGCGGCTATTAGAGACAGATATCAAGAAAGGGTATCTGAACAGCTAGCCTGTCCACCGAAAGATGTGTTTGAGAGTGTCGATGTTTGTTGGCGGTTCCTTAAGTCCAGCATATTATGCGCCGCGAAAGAGGTTTGTGGCATTTCGAAAGGGCGGACAACCAAAAATGGCGATGGTTGGTGGGATGATGAAGTGAAAGAAGAGGTTAAAAAGAAGAAGGATGCAAGGCAAGACATTTTGGCTATGTCCAGCTCAAGTGAGAGTATGAAAGAAAAGATGAAAGAAAAATACCGCCTGCAAAAAAATCGTACGAAAGAGATAATAGCTCAGAAGCGTGAGAGGTTCCAAATGACTGTAGACGAAAACTGTCACAGAATTTCAAGGACAATGCAAAACTTTTTTGGAGGGAAGTTAAGAAGTCCAGAAATTGTGTTACAGCTAGTAGTAGGATGAATGTGATTTTCTCGAAGGACAATAACATACTGACTGACAAAACAGACGTCCTCAGGCGATGGAGTGAATTTTACAAAGATATGCATGATGATGATGCCGCTGATCTACTCACAGAGCTGCCTCCAACAGAATCTGTCGAGGATCCTATAGCGGATAAAATAAGTATGGGAGAGATTGTAAGTGCGATAAGAAGTCTGAAATGTGGAAAAGCTGCGGGAATGGATGGGATTACGGCTGAGATGATCAAGTACGGTGGACCAGCGGTCTGGGACGTCATCTATTTGCTATGCAATCTTTGCTGGGAAAAGGGTGATGTTCCGGACGACTGGAGGCGAGCAGTCATCGTGCCTTTCTATAAAGGAATGGGATCACGATTGGACTGCTCAAACTACAGAGCCATCAGCTTGGTCAGCTTAGCTAGTAAAGTGTATACGAAGATCCTGACGATAAGAATGCAAGAGCGATCCGAAAGATTTCTCTGGGAATCCCAAGGTGGATTTAGACCAGGAAGAGGATGTATGGATCAAACCTTCTCGCTTCGCGGAATCGCGGAAAAGTTTTTGGATATTAACCAAAAGGTTTTCTGCGCTTTCGTCGACTTGGAGAAGGCATTTGATAGAGTCGTACGAAAGGAACTCTGGGACGTGTTGCCTGGATATGGAGTGAGCAGTTCCCTCCTGCATGCCGTGAAATCACTCTATAGTGATAGCGGGGCGTGCGTTAGGGTTAATGGTGAGATGTCACCCTGGTTTGATGTGAAGTCGGGGGTCAAACAAGGGTGTATCATGTCTGCCTGGCTGTTCATTATATATCTAGATAACTGTCTGAGAGCACTAAGAACGAACGGATGTGGAGTGAAAATGGGAAACTTAGTGGTCAACTGCCTACTATACGCCGATGACGCGGTTTTACTGGCGTCATCAGAGGGCGAACTGCAGTCACTAGTTACCATAATGAAAGTAGAATGTGAAAAGAAGGGGCTGCGCCTAAACGCTGGCAAGACTAAGGTTCTGGTATTCGAAAGAGATGAACAAGTGACCGAGTGTGCTATATCGGTAAATGGGCAAATTCTAGAGCAAGTGAATGAATTTGTATATCTTGGAAGCATGTTCACACGAGATGGAAAGTATGAAAAAGATATTGAAAGAAGGATAACTGCCGGAAATAAGGTGAATGGAGCCATGTCGGCGTTGATGGGCAGTAAAAGTCTGAGCAAGAATGCTCGAGTTGCTGTCCACAACGCGATATTGGTACCTACCTTATTGTATGGCAGCGAATCCTAGGTATGTCAGAGGAAGTATGAAAATAGCTTGAATGCAGTCGAGATGCGATCTCTTCGAAAAATGTGCGGCGTAACGATGTTAGATCGAATCCGCAATGAAGAGATTCGCAAATCAACTGGCGTGAATGAGGGCGTGATTGTAAAGATGAAGAAAGGCATGTTACGTTGGTTTGGACACATAGAAAAGGATGAGTGAAGAAAGATTGACGAAACAGATATACAAAGCAAAAGTGTGTGCAACAAGAGGCAGAGGAAGGCCACGTTCCAACTACCTGGATCAAATAGATCGGACTCTGAAGGACGGGAACGTTAAGAGTACTCGAAACCGACGAGCATGTATGAAGAGACTGATGAATGTGGACGAAGCGAAAGAGGTATGTAAGTCTAGAGAACTGGCGCTCTATACTCTCTGCCTACCCCGTTAGGGACTTGGCGTGATGATATGATGATGATGATGATGTTTCGGCAACAGTTGTATATTTATATATAAATAATAAATTAATAAGTAAATAATACCCCAGGGGTAATACTTGTCGATAAGATAATGTAGATGTTGGTGCTAACATACTCAGGGACGTTATCCGTTTGTCCATCACGAAGGCTTACATCGGCAGCCTGGCCAGCACAGTGCTAGAGCTGGGCAATGTGCCAAACGCCGGGCGGCCATTTCAATACATTGCCAAATTAAAAAAATACATTAGTCGAATTGCGTTGTTTTACATGAATTTCATTTCTGACGGCTAGATATGATTGTTAGATACTTTGCCGTTTAATCAACCTAGTGTTACGTAAAAGCGGCACCACCCGCATGTTGTCAACCTTATGCCACAAGTCGCAGCTGAGCCATTGGCATTAGGAATAAACATCACTCTGTGTGCCGATAAAAATAAAGTCGGCAAGGAACAGGAAAATTGTATACCTAAACGATTAAATGGAGTTTCAGTTGAAACTATATCCAGAGACAGCGTCGCACACACCATAAATCACTACTAACGTAAGCCCACGCAAGTGGTAACAGCACTTCCAGGTTTCCAGGCAGAACCATTACGGACAGGTAATCTGGCCGGGGCGCGGAAATGGTACCGGCGAGCTATAAGTGTTCCTACCTACTCTCAATCGCACTTCTACATGCGCTGACAAATGAGATGTTGCCATGTTTCTAGTAGAACAGTATCAATCTTTTATCAATATTTACAGTGGTATTCTGTTAAAAATTTTCATATAACCCTCGCTATATATTAGGTTACACGTTACAACAGTTGCTTAGGTCATAAATACATGTTTACCTGAGAGTCCATACAATATTTGAAATATATGCATAACAGCCCGACAGTCGATTCCATCAATGCGTTAGTTGCGTAACGGGCTCGGTATGCCCAAGCACGAGGTGGCAGAGTTCCCCTGACGACCCGCCGCCGAGCGTAGGTTTACCTATTTATTGTGGAATCCCGTGCATTTTGATTGTTACTTACCGTATTGAATAGAACACAACCGGCAAGCCATTTGACGATGAATTTTTGTAAGACGGAACTACTGCCCCAGACGGACCGCTCCAACTTCAAACGGAAGTTACCTGGTGCTCTACTTTTTGGTAATATACGGGTGCCTGCCATTTGGTAGGGCGGGTTATTTATAATATGTACTTCATCAGGGCGTGAGGTACTCACCACCTGAACAATGGGACTGAAACATAAATGTTTTATATCTTTTTATTTTTACTCCAAAAACATATAATACTTCTAGTCCATCAGGACCGATTTCTTTTCTCATTTCCACCAAATTTTCAGCTTACAAATAGATGCGATGCCTTGCCGCTATTGAAGGGAGTGTTTCCGTGTTCGATGACTTGTCTCTACCGCAAATAGATCAATACAATTCACTGCAACCTCAAAGGTCGCACATGTACCTTAATTTATATGTGCACGGCACATACGACGGGGGTTACACCTTACACGTTTATTGTGTGCTGTACCCTGAGTAGATTTTATGTTTCATGAAAATATTCAATAAGTTATTGAACTGAACGGGATAAGCAAGCCGAATGAATACTAAACTAAAAAAAACCTAGAATTAAAGGAATAGAATTCAAAATAAAAAAAAATCAAAATCTTTTTATTTCACATAGGCCCAGGTGGGCACTTATAAAACGTCGAAAAAGAAGCAAAAGAAGCATTCGAAGCAAAAGAAGAATTCTCACTAACAGTCAAAAGCAAGCCGAGATAAATATGTTTGTGAAGCGAAAACATGAAAAACATTTTCACGTCTCGGTTCCTAAGGTTTCCTCGTCAAAGTTTTACAACGCAGCTTTACTGGAAGGTTTCTTTGAGTTATGGAGAAGTAATGAAAAATTATGACTTTTTGCTTGGCTAAGACAAAACAAAGAATAAATCTCGATGCTTTTATTTGTTGCTGTTGCGTACATTAATGTTGGATTATACAAAATATTTCTTATGGTATTTTTGCCTTGTGGCACCATTATCAGGCTTCTATAATGGAAAGTAGCTGGATATATTCCTGGGATCAATTATTCGTGTCCAGTGATCGGCGCATAGAGTAAACCAGATTAGACTAGACTGGATAGTGTTACGTGCGAATAAGCATTTGCGGTCAATATATCGATATTCTACATATCTTATCTTCAAAAATGTACCAAGGATGGTTAAAAAGAGCCGTGGTGGCTGAGTGGTTCGAGCAGTTGCCTGCGACGCAAAGGTCGCAAGTTCGAATCCCGACTGTACCAATGAGTTTTTCTGAACTGTGACACTGTACAGTGATTAGTCACACCACGAGCTTTACAGTGAAGGAAAACATCGAGAGGAAACCTACATACGTCTGAGAAGAAATTCAAAGGCGTATGTATAGTGCTTGAGTAACGGCGATGGACTCGCCATCTGTCATGTACCTCTGGCGGAAAGTGGGTGTGTGCGACATCTAGACACCTCTGCCTACCCCTTTGGGACCCTTGTGGGAAGGCGTGAGGATATTTTGAATTCACAAAGAGAGTGAGAGCTGATCAGCGCTAACCGGCTATGTGCTCGTAATATTGCAAGTTTGGTTGTGTTATCTACACAAAAAAATAGGTGGTTTGGATTAAATTACTTGTAAATAAAAAGATGACATCGCGCTTTTGCAATATTTACAACTTCATTCATAGACACATAGACCTATATGGGAACTTATAAAACGTCGAAAAAGGTGCACGGTTCGGGTAGGTCGTTTCCATGGAGAAGAAACTCCATGGTGACTCTTTTGCTGCGCTTCAAAACAAACCGTAAGACAGTCAAAATCTTGAAACACCAGTTTAATTTGAACCGTGATATGGTAATCAATAGGACTACATTATCATGTAGTAACTAGCGCGTAGTGTGAGAATGCGATGCAATATAAAACATGTATCAGTCAATTATGTATATTGAATACACATTGGCAGTGTAACACAATGTACGCAGACTATATGTACGTGTATGTTTGTATGTACATATAGCGCGCCACCCTCGCTTAAGGTTTCAGTGGAGCGAACAACCTCCGCGATAAATGGCAGGATAATAATTAGGAGGGTAACCGTGTCGCGTTACATAATATACACACGGGTTACTGCTAACGAGTTTATTGGATTAGCTAAGGGCGGGAAGCTTGTGTTCACCAAACCAACGTTTCTCTTAATTCTGCTTGCCAAAGATTCGCTCTGTCTATTAAGAACGCATTTGTTGATAATAGTTTCTAGTTATCCTCAATCAACTAGTGGTCACATCTCAGTAGAAAAGAGGTAGGTATTGAATTTTTTTAGGAAAGCTCGCCTTACTGTCAGACTGAAAACCTGATAATTAGAATTAAACTAGCCAAGTACTTGAACGATTGTATTTGGGACTCAAATAAAATCAGTGTTGGTACATGCCGGTACAATAGAACACCAATATAACTGTAGGGGCGATCTGACAGGTTCATTTCACGGAGGCCGAGCGCGCTCATCCGTCAAGCGACTGGCTCATCTAGCCGGCCGTGATTGCCTCACACTACTCGGGGTCTATGTTACACTGGTAGCCGTTGCTCAATGAAAGATTGAAGTCTATACATGAAACCCTTTTAGTGGAAATTACTACAGGGAAAGTATTTTACTTCTTATTAACAAGTACAACGCCAAAACATAGCGCTTAACGTGACGTAACGTTATTCGATATTGGCTTTGTCGTAAAAAAAAACCTCACAGAATCGTGACACCCGGGGTGGGTGGTCAATGTTTGTTTGCCACCTTTGCTGTAGGTACATAATTCCTAATCATAATGCCAATGTACTCGCAAACCAATTACAGCTCAAAATTCAACATGATCGAGTGTAGCCGTAGGCGTGTCGTGCCGGGGGCACAAACACCGCCGATCGATCGATCAGTTTCATTAACATTTATACACGGCCTCTGGGACTTGACTTACGATAAATGCCTGCATTTGTATGGCAGCCATTTATTAAAAGAATCCATTAATTAAACCCTAAGCTGCGTAGGCGTGGTGGTCGGGTCTAAGTGGCTTATCAAATACTAGATCTAGACATATATGCAGTGACTTGTCACATCACGAGCTTTTCGATGAAAGAAAACATCGTAGAGGGGTGTCCGAGAGACCACGATAGACTCGCCAACTATTATATTGGCGAAAAGTAAAAACACCAGACCACTGCCAATCCGATGGCGAACAACTGTATGGAAGTATGAAGGTCGAAGTAAAATACTTTATTATTCCCTCGGCTAGCCGTACTACTGCTTTAACCAAATTAGCTTCATATTAAAAAAAAATTAGGTCAATCCATGGCCCGTAGCATTGATAGAGTCGTAAAATAACACGTCATTTACTTGCCGTATTGATTTGTATGAATTGAGGAAGCATATTTTTTGCAAACACCCACCTTCTTCACTTTACATCCAGAGATGTATCATTTATCATGATAATAAGTCCCTCTGAAATATGGGTGTAATCCTGAGAGCGAGATCGACGCGATAATGCTTTCCCGGCACACCATATTAATGCCTCGCGATCTGCGTCGCTTACTGTTTGATGTTTTTCCGCTCTCGCGCTCATCTCCTTTTAAACTTTGCGACGGAATTCACGGAGAAATTATTCGTTTAAAGGAACAATAATGGCAATTTATTTTTATTCAACAGTGGTACCATGAAATGCCACTCAGCCTCTGCTTTATTCATTACAATAAGCGACCCTCGCAAGGCCACAAAGCTTAACTGGGTTTAAAATATATTCGTTACTTTGAACGTTACATTTGATGTAATCATATGATGATGCAGATGGAACGCATAAAAATACAAGTTTTAAATGACGTATATTTTGTGGTAAATATTTTTGGTACATACTTTGTCGGTATATACAAAAATTCACCTAAGCGAGTAGTCGCTTGAGTGAATTTATGTATATCTCTGCCACTTATAAGTCCGACAGTGACTAGAACATAATATTATTATAATAATATGCTCACGCCTTCCCACAAGGGTCCCCGATAGGGGAGGCAGAGGTGTATAGGTAGTACCCACACACTTTCAGCCAGAGATATATTTTAGGTACCAATGTGACAGATGGCGAGTCCATCGCCGTTACTCAAGCACGACTATACACATCTAAATAATAATCATTAGGTATTATTTTTTTTCTCTTGGTCTCTATGTGTGTACTTAGCATAATTTTCTTACGCAACTCGTACTACGTTACGGACAAGTGTCCTGTGTTTTGGCGCTGAGACAGGAGTTCATCGACCTGTGGATATCCATCCACACGGGCTCGCGCTATGAAGGGTTACAACCACATCTGTGCGAAGCGAATTCCAACCACTTTCAATATTAGCTTTGCTAAGTGAAACATTTTAAAGCTGAATCAATTTGGCAAACGACGATGAGAGTCAAAGTGCTGGGAGGGGTAATTAGGCATCCGTTTATAGGCAATTAAGGAATGCAAATATAATACCGTATGGTTCATAACAGCAGTCGTCCACTCAGTAATTTTGAGACTAATTGAGCTGCACCTGCCGCGGTTTCACACTCGCAAAATTGGATTATCCGCTCTCTTGTGGAGTATCATAACATATTATATATATTTTCAATAGACGGGTTGCGTAAGCACATTGCATAAGATTGATAATAATAATATATCCTCACGCCTTCCCACAAGGGTCCCCGAAGGGGTAGGCAGAGATGTATAGGTAATACCCTCACACCCACTTTCCGCCAGAGGTATATTAGGTGCCAACGTGACAGATGGCGAGTCCATCGCCGTTACTCAAGCACGACTGTACATACCTTTGAATTTCTTCTCAGACGTATGCAGGTTTCCTCTCGATGTTTTCCTTCACCGTAAAGCTCGTGGTGTGACTAATCACTGTACTTAAGTTCAGAAAAACTCATTGGTACAGTCGGGATTCGAACTTGCGACCTTTGCGTCGCAGGCAACTGCTCGAACCACTCGGCCACCACGGCTCTCACGGCTAGATTGATGCAATTTTTTTTTATCAAAACGTATTAGCTTTCCTGTCTAGCGCGTTCAAAGAATCAAAATGTATTACCTGTTTACAATATTACTATAGATTTGTCGGTAGCACGTACCTATAGATCATATATGTATATATTAATCTACTATACAGGATTGAGCGCGCGACCCAAATGCGTTATGACGCTGGCTAAAGGCCTCCAGTCACAGGTTATCAATGAAGAGAAATCCATTTATTTAATTTAAAAACTATTGTGAACTTATTCATTTAAAAACTATTGTGTACGAATGTACCTAACTATTTTATAAATCGCAAACAAATCGACAAACCTCTCATTTCTCGGCTACCGCAGTACATATGCAATGTAAAGTTATTCGATTAAATAGCATTACTATGCCTTAAACCATTCATCATAACTTGCAGTGAACTATGTCTACATAAGTATAACCTTGTTTCTCGAAGTATATCGGAAACTACTAAATTTACTCAGTTCATGCGAAACTCGGCTGCAACTGCAGTGAACTGTTCGAGTTGGTTTACCCCTGTCCGTTTCACTGCCAACTATTTCCGTCTCAACTTTTGCGACACGGCGTTTGTAAACGAAGAATATTACAAACGACATTTAAGTAATGTTTTCTTACATATCTAAGTGTTCAAACAAACAAGACACTTACAAACAGGTGCTAAGATACACTATAGACAAATTCATATTTTTTTAATAAACCATATATTTAAATTATTCTTAACTAAAACCAATGATTTATCATTAATAAAAGTTAAAAGAAGATTCTTCATGTATAAATATTGAAGACAACTATTGAATAAATACGTAAGAAAAAGTACATACCTATACGGGTGTTAACCCACAATCTATACTATAGTTATTGATAACAGAGACTAAAAAGTAAAGTAAATATAACGGAAAGACCGTGTACCATCAAATAAAGGTTAAACAAAAAAATACAACTTGATTGTAACAATTGGCAGACACAAGAAGCATGAGTTATTGCGCATATTAAATACATACTATTGTAGGGTTGGTAGAGAGTTCCCGCCTTTGAGGGTTGTGACATATAAAACGAAGGAATGCATACTATGAGCGTATATATTTTTTAAGTACAGTGACTACATGAAAAATATGAAGGACTAGCTCGTATCGATCGGCGGAGAGCACAGCTCCTCAAAGTACATTACCGAGAGCACGCAACGCACATCACTCAGACAAGCGATGCCGGTAATTGGCAAAAGCCACAAAGAGGCATTACCCAACCGAACAACTGATAAACGGGTACACATTCCGCAAATACAAATGGGATAATTGGCTTCGGAAATGGCTCAAAAAGATAAGTACCGAATGCTATTTTAAATCCACGTTTAATATTAATTATGTGCTATATCGGTAAATGAGCAAATTCTAGAGCAAGTGAATGAATTTGTATATCTAGGAAGCAGGTTCACACGGGATGTAAAGTATGAAAAATATATTGAATGAAGGATAACTGTCGGTAATAAGGTGAATGGAGCCATGTCGGCGTTGATGGGCAGTAAAAGTCTGAGCAAGAATGCTCGAGTTGCTGTCCACAACGTGATATTGGTACCTACCTTATTGTATGGCAGCAAATCCGATATGTACCTATATGTAAATATTAGTTATTTCATTCCCAAACAAAAAAGTGCTTTTTTAGTTCTTACTAATATAATAAATGCATACATACATACATACACACATAAATATTATCACGCCGAGTCCCTAACGGGGTAGGCAGAGTGTATAGAGCGCCAGTACTCTCTACTAGACTTACGTACCTATTTCGCTTCGTCCACATTCATAAGTCTCCTTATACATGCTCGTCGGTTTCGAGTACTCTTGACATTCCCGTCCTTAAGCGTCCGATCGATTTGATCTGGGTAGTTCTAACGTAGTATTTCTCTGCCTCTTCTTGCACACTCTTTTGCATATATGCGCGTGTGTAAATACATACATTATCATACACATAACAAATATCTTGACGAGTAGTCCCTTGCGGGGTAGGGCGAGAGTAGAGCGAAATTTCTCTTTAGTCTTATAGACCTCGTTCGTATATATATTTATTATATGTTTCAAACACTCACTGAAAAACTATCATAATTTATATTTCTTCTCTTTGACGCTCCTAGAACAATCCCTGTAGTACTTTGATAACTACTTTTGCATTGCTTTGCCTTGACGCGAGAATCAACTGAACCGTAGAGGGTACAAATGTCATTAATTAAACACGAAATTCCGTAACTTTCGCCTACTTTAATAAACCAGGCAGCTTTCAATGGGCCGTATTGTGAGAAAGCTGTATACGAATTGCAGAAGCGCGTTTAAATGTGAATGCCGTGTGGTTGTAGACTTAGCTCTCTCTAGTTGATGAGCGCCTGTTGTTTGACTTCGTTTGTTTTGGTGTAAGTCTATATTTGGTTGATCCAAAACCATTTAGAAGCTTGACGTTTAATGCTTATTCAAGCAAACTTTTCTAAACGTGTTAGATAACTACGAGCTGTCAGTTTGAAAAGAGAATCACTCGTTGCCGTGTCGGTAACACAGTCGTCACATTTATATCAAACACCCGACACTTGCCATAACAATACAGTACGCAATACGTATAGTAGGCATACAATACGAGCGAGATTCCGAGCTGAGCACAAACGTTTTTGTTGAAAAGACTCGGCGCCGGGCGCTCATTAACAAAACGAGCTGTGAACGGTATAACAGCTGGAGGAATATGTCGGAGCACCGCCGAGCTGGAGTACACGTGGCAGGCAGACGGGGAAATGAGTAGCGGTATGTTTAAGGCCGAAGACTCATTCCAAATATTTCTGTTAAAATGTAAAGTACATTTATATTATTTTCTACGTTTATTATAACCAGGATTCGAACTCAAGTTTACAGAAATCCTTTAAAACTTTTATAGCACAAGTTATATTTCCGATTTTAAGTCGATGCCCATGGAAGTAGTCCGACGAACCGTGTCGAAATGGATGTATGCGACTGAATCTACGATAAATTACCGTAGCTATCCGTAGAGCCTCTACGTCGTAGACACGTAGCCGTAAATATACAAAACTCGGTGTTGAAGTTTCAGTTTAAAACTTACCGACGGCGCTTACATTGGTAATTGGTATTAAACGATACTTAAATATGTATGTAAAAAAAAGTGACATCGGAATTATTTTTATCAGGCGGTACTATAGAAAATGACATTGCTGCAGACTGATGACCTGCAATATTGAGTTTACCACGTGGGCTGTATTGTGAAATAAATAGAATATATTTGCTTAACACAAATCGGTCAAGAGTTCTTCGAGTTACTGTGTGTTCTGCCTATTACCATTACATACATACATATCATCACGCCAAGTCCCTAACGGGGTAGGCAGAGAGTGTAGAGCGCCAGTTCTCTCTAGACTTACATACCTCTTTCGCTTCGTCCACATTCATCAGTCTCTTCATACATGCTCGTCGGTTTCGAGTACTCTTAACGTTCCTGTCCTTCAGAGTCCGATCTATTTGATCCAGGTAGTTGGAACGTGGCCTTCCTCTGCCTCTTCTTGCACACACTTTGCTTTGTATATCTGTTTCGTCAATCTTTCTTCACTCATCCTTTCTATGTGTCCAAACCAACGTAACATGCCTTTCTTCATCTTTACAATCACGCCAGTTGATTTGCGAATCTCTTCATTGCGGATTCGATCTAATATCGTTACGCCGCACATTTTTCGAAGAGATCGCATCTCGACTGCATTCAAGCTATATTCATACTTCCTCTGACATACCCAGGATTCGCTGCCATACAATAAGGTAGGTACCAATATCGCGTTGTGGACAGCAACTCGAGCATTCTTGCTCAGACTTTAACTGCCCATCAACGCCGACATGGCTCCATTCACCTTATTTCCGGCAGTTATCCTTCATTCAATATCTTTTTCATACTTTCCATCTCGTGTGAACCTATGACCATTCACGCCATTTGCAGCGCTGTGGCAAACAGACTAAGTGTTTTCTCAGTATCTCTGTCACAGCGATTCAAGCTTCAAGCAATTGATGACTAAAAAATCTAACGATCGTTGGCTCCACATAAATTTGCCACCAATAACAATATATAACTCAACAACGGAGGTCTATATTCTTCTTCGTTTTATTTTGTTCTTGTCTACAATTGATGACAAGACAAGAAAATCTTGGCAGTAAATATCTGTGATACGGGAGAGAGGAACATTTTATCACCGAGCAAAGGTATGTTCGGCATAAATAACTTTATCGAGCCTCGAATGCGCCAATCTCGCCGCTCACCGACAGATATAAGTTTGATATTCTACGGTTTTATCTCGTCGCCCAAACTGGCACAAAAGGCATATTTATAGCTCAATGGAGGCAGTTATTGCAATTTGTGTTCAGTACACTACCTGATTTGATCGGTATATGCGTAGTATTTTTCGACATATCGCATGGAACAATATCGTTATCGGACGAATATTTCTAGTTCAATCGGCCTCACCGTCTTTGCTTACCCGAAGCAATAAGGTACTGATTGGATCCCACAGAAAAGGCAGACTAAACGCAATTTAAATTAACAGCAGCAGACTTACGTTCGGTAAAAACATTAAATAAACGCTTTCGTAATGAGACTACCGACCCTTTCAACGATTTCACGGAAAAAGACAAAATTTAAATACGAGAATAAATGGAAATACTTATCCTTACAATTTACATAAAAGAATAGAATCGCAACGTGGATAAAGAAATCTTAATCTGGTTTGAGTTAATGATACTGACCGTGTTGCGAAATTAAATCCGCAAATGGTTATAGTTACGTGTTACTTAGCTGAGGCCCACGCAGTCATTACACGTTTATTAACAAACATAAAACATTGCTGAATTCGCCTGAAACCCCTAATTTACCTTATCTAAGAAGTATCGAATGTTTTGTACATGAAGCTTCATGATGAAACAAAAGATACCTTTTCAAAGTAAAGCAAAAGAAAGATCTAGTCATCAAGTTTATAGAGAACTAGAGAGCTCTAACCACTAGACCAGACGGTCGTCGGTAGGTAGGTCGCGGGTTCGAATCCCGCTGAGGGCAGATATCAGTGTGATGAACACGAATATTTGTACCTACCTAAGTCTTGGATGTCCTATGTATTTAAGTATATATCTATCTATATAAGTAAATATATCGTTGTCTAGTTACCATAACACAAGCTTTGCTTAATTTGGGACTAGGTCAATTTGTATGGAATTGTATTTAATTTAATTTTAATTTAACTGGTACTCTTATCTCTCGCTAAAAGACAGCACTAAAATATAAATACTACTTTAAATTAAACATTTAAAACATATTTCATAGCTGACACAGGTTGGTTGAAAACAGGTAATGCAATATCTCTGGTCCACTATAAGTCCTCCACACGAAGAAGCCGTGGTGGCCGAGTGGTTCAAGTAGTTGCCTGCGACACTAAGATCGCAAGTTCGAATCCCGACCGTACCAATGAGTTTTTCTGAACTTAAGTACAGTGATTAGTCACACCATGAGCTATACGGTGAAGGAAAACATCGTGAGGTAACCTGCATACATCTGAGAATCAATTCAAAGGCGTGTGTATAGTCGTGCTTGAGTAACGGCGATGGACTCGCCACCTGTTACGTTGGCACCTAAAATATATCTCTGGCGGAAAGTGGGTGTGTGGGTATTATCTATACACCTCTGCCTACCCTTCGGGGACCCTTGTGGGAAGGCGTGAGGATATATATATATATATATATATATATCTATACACTATAAGTTGTATGTATGTAAGGATAATAAAATTAGGTAGACGTAGCGAGTAAACACGAACTTATATACGACATAATATAATGCTTGGTAATTGGAGCGCCATCGCCCATAATGAACGCTTGTTGGCTCAATCACACCACTCACAAATTGACAGTTACATAGATAGCAGCCGATTGAAATTCCTCAATTATCACGGATCTGTATCCATGATCTCAATCCGAATTGCCTCGGTCTTAATCTATCAGTTATTTGGTGGATCCTTTAAATCAATATAACTTGTGAAAATGAAGTTGATAAAACTTGGATTCAATTTCTTACCAATATTCTACAAAGAGTAAGGTTTTGGTTTAACCTTTCAGTAAGCCTCATAAAACTTCGTATTATATTCAATCAAGCTTATAATTATAAAATGCATGAAAAAATCTCCCCGTAGATTATAGGCATACGCCGACCACAATTTCATATGTGTATGAAAGCCCACAGCTATGTTAACACGATATAGTTGTCACTTA
>JACCPG010005112.1:0-88846 GCA_016069955.1 Drepana arcuata | reverse complement strand
CCAATAAGGTTTATACCAATAATGCTATGGAGTCGTCAACAACAATTAAATCTATATTTTGGTTAGTGGAGCGAGGTATATACTTGGTTATAGATATTACTAGGTATATAATGATCCCTCTGATAGGAACAAAGATGATAAGTATTCCAAAAGTTATTAAGAGTTTATTAAAAAATAATATTTCAACGCTTTTGAGTACGTAATTTGACGATTTGAACGTTGCTAACGTCACATGAGGACAATTTATCGCCGCCAGATGACGCGACATCTGCCCCAGGTACCTACCATATAAAATTCCATACTTGGGACATATTTACGATAGGTTCAACATGTTATTATTTATAGCCACGTCTTTTGGGTTTATAATTAAATGTGTTCCTTCGTTTATTTCGCTGTCAGTGGTTGATATGTCATATTTTATATTGCTGGTATTTTATTATAGGTAGTCACCTGCAGCACAAAGATTGCAAGCTCGATTCCCGACTGTATCAATGAGTTTTTCGGAACATAGGAACAGTGATATTAGTCACACCACGAGCTTTACGGTGAAGGAAAACATCGAGAGGAAACCTGCATACGTCTGAGAAGAAATTCAAAGGCGTATGTATAGTCGTGCTTGAGTAACGGCGATGGACTCGCCATCTGTCACGTTGGCACCTAATATACCTCTGGCGGAAAGTGGGTGTGTGCGTATTACCTATACACCTCTGCCTACCCCTTCGGGGACCCTTGTGGGAAGGCGTGAGGATATATTATTATTATGAGGAACAGTGATATTAGTCAAGCGACGAGCTTTATTTGAGAAGGAATTTAAAGACGTAATGTACCTATTGTTGCGTTTGAGAAGCGGCAATGGACTCGTGTCACGTCGGTACCTAAATATAGCTCCGGTGAAATTAGGGTTTTGTTACACTTCTGCATACCCCTTCGGGTAAACTTGCGGGTCGGAAGATGTAATATATATTATATTAAGTCAGGCAGGTCAATAAATGCTTCTTTCGATCAATTGTTATATTAACTCGCGTTCTCTTCGTTTGGTAAAACATCCCTTACGGAGTAAGTGGAGAGAGTGGAGTGCAATCCCTCTTAAGGCTAACTGTAACGCGGCTTAATATTGTGCATGTACACAAAATATATAATTACGAGAAAGTTTCACAGTTTCACTGGTGTCAAATTTGGTTAATAGGTAGATTTTTCTAGAATAAATCATGTCCCATTTGCCAATCCAGCTAATCTTATCTTACTAATATTATAAATGTGAAAGTTTGCAAGTTTGGATGCTTGCGGTTCTTTCACGGCCAAACGGCTGAATCGATTTGGCTGAAAGTTGATAGCTTATACCTAGGAATAGAACATAGGCAATTTTTTTTTTAATTCTGAAAAATTCAAAGTTTTTAAAGTATTATTGTGTATGATGCTCTTTCACGGCATAGTGGCTGAACCGATTCTAACAGGATAATACTACTTATATACTACTTTTTCGAACTCCACGCGGGCGAAGCCGCTGGCATAAGCAAGTTATCTATCTCTGTAAGAAATTTCATCCAATTCTGTTGAGTAGTTTTTGCGTAAGAGAGGAACAAACATTGTCAAACACTTTCCCATTTATGATATTGATATAGTAGGATGCCATATATTATCCATATCCTCTAACATAATGGAATTTACACACGATAGATATATGTAAAAAAAATCATTGATTGAATAATTTATTTTTAGCCAACACCATTAGCTAAAATTCAAATCACACTTTTAATCATATGCCTTTATATAGAAATGAATATAAGTATATATATTTATAAATTATGCAAAAAGCAAGGGCAGTGGCTCAGTGGTTAGTGGTCAGTCACTAACCGGCATACCCGTCTGAACCATCAGATGGTAAGCGGGTACCATAATCTTTGTCTAAATGATAAGAAAGGCATCTTTCAATGCCGAAGAAGCCTTGGTGGCCGAGGGGTTCAAAGGGTAGTTGAATCGAATCCCGGCTGTACCAATGAGTTTTTCTGAACTTAAGTATATATAGAGCTGACGACAGACCTCGAGCTTTACGGTGGAGGAAAACATCGAGAGGAAATCTGAATATATTTGAGAAGAAATTCATAGGCCTAGGTATAGTCGTGCTTGAGTAACGGCGATGGACTCGTCACCTGTGACGTTGGCACTTAAAATACACCTGCTCTGCCTACCTCCTTGGGGACTCTAACCATGATTAGCATCTATGCCATTTGGATCTTCTATATGGTATCACTTCTATAATTACCCCAGTTGGGAAATTCCCGTTTTGGAACGGAATAATCAATCTGTACCCGTTTCAAAATTCAAAATTCAGGTAAAAAGTTACAGGTTTAATAGAAATTAGTATTTTCAACTAAATGCTAATTAATTTCTAAAATACTATTTGGGAGAAAAATATTCCCACGTAAGATAAAAATAAGCTAGATTAAATCGAATTATATACGTTCTCTGTTTTATAAACAGTATTCCCACTTTAAATAATTATATTCTTAAATATCTACATTGTAGATACGCTGTTTTTTATTATTTTTATACAAAATTTAAACTTCTATTTAATTTATTTATAAATTCATTACGATTATTCGAATTTTAAATATTATATATTTTTTTATTTTAATTTCTATACCGTGATTCGCATCGTCAAAGTACATTTGGTCTACGTCTGCGTTGACACACCTTAAAGGCGTAGGTGGTTCTTGCTATGCAGTAAGTCGTCCCAAACAAAATTGATATTTGGACAATTATGTTTTCACAGCCATGAAAGTATGTATTAATATATTATATCAAGAAGCCGTGGTGGCCGAGTGGTTCGAGCAGTTGCCTGCGACGCAAAGGTCGCAAGTTCGAACCCGACTGTACCAATGAGTTTTTTCTGAACTTAAGTACAGTGATTAGTCACACCACGAGCTTTACGGTGAAGGAAAACATCGAGAGGAAACCTGCATACGTCTGAGAAGAAATTCAAAGGCGTATGTGTATAGTCGTGCTTGAGTAACGGCGATGGACTCGCCATCTGTCACGTTGGCACCTAATATACCTCTGGCGGAAAGTGGGTGTGTGGGTATAACCTATACCCCTCTGCCTACCCCTTCGGGGACCCTTGTGGGAAGGCGTGAGGATATATATATATATATTTCCTAAGCTAACGATGTTGGAAGTCACCATTAATATATGACCATATTATATACATTTTAGCTTTAATAATAACCGTCTAATACAACCATTGTGGTTGAATGGATGAGAATGATCGTTAAAACACGTGTTATTGATTCGAAAATTAAATAAAATTCATCCATAGACGGGATTGTATCAAATTTGAGCTCAATCGGTACAGATCCCGTCGAGAATTTGATTTGATATCTTCACGCGTTACCCCATGGGTCCCCGAGGGGGTAGGCAGAAGAGTGTAGAAAGTACCCACACACCCACTTTATGGCGAGTCCATAGCCGTTACTCACGCATATTTCTTTTCAAACGTATGCAGGTTTCATCTCGATGTTTTCCTTCACCGTAAAGCTCGTGGTGTGAGTAATCACTGCACTGAAGTTTCGTAATTCGAACTTGCAATATTTGTGTTGTAGGCTACACCAACCACTCGGTCATCACGGCTCCTAAATAAACGGTTTCTGCTATAATATACATAATTATAATAGAGACTGATCAATGAGAAGTTATCGAAAGAGATCTGTTTAGTCTAGAGGGCACTAGCGTTCTACTATCTTTGCCTCCCCTGAGGACTATATTATAATACATTAGTAATGCTTTAGAGTTGCTGTCCACAACGCGATATTGGTACCTACCTTATTGTATGGTAGCGAATCCTGGGTATGTCAGAGGAAGTATGAAAAAAAAAAGAAAGATTGTCGAAACAGATATACAAAGCAAAAGTGTGTGCAAGAAGAGGCAGAGGAAGGCCACGTTCCAACTACCTGGATCAAATAGACCGGACTCTCAAGGACGGGAACGTTAAGAGTACTCGAAACCGACGAGCATGTATGAAGAGACTGATGAATGTGGACGAAGCGAAAGAGGTATGTAAGTCTAGAGAGAACTGGCGATCTATACTCTCTGCGTACCCCGTTAGGGACTTGGCGTGATGATATGTATGTATGTATGTATGGTAATGCTTTGTTCAAAGCACTTCTAGATTTGATACTAGAATTGAGACATTTCAAAGTAAGATCCCTGTTCTCATAGTGCCGAAGGACACGGAACAAACGTCTCAACAGTTTGAGGTGTTTCTACAAAACAAATATACCGACAATCACACATCGCCGATGCGTGACTGATTTAATGACAGACTGGCAATTAGCAAACAAGATGGCCGCCTGCGCCCGCGCAAGCAATGTCAATATCGCCATAAATCATCCGCCATATTCATTTAGACTGGTTAAGTAATGTTTATTTTTATTCGCATTTATTAATACTAGTTTTTCAAAATGTTATTTTATTGCAGTGGTAAATAATTATAAGTATTTAATTGTTCTGTTAAACATTAATCTCTCATATTGGGTCATGAGATATTTTTTTTATTAATCATTAATTCAGGACATGGATGCAATTTCTTCAGTCGAATCTATTTCAATTAGTTTTTATATTGTACCTATCTATTAAAATATCTTTATTATGTATTAAAAGGCATCTAGAAGATTTTGGAAGCAATCTAAAATAGTAGGTATTAGAACTTAATAGGTAAACCCTAAATCGGTCACTTATTGGAACCTACTATGACACTAATATTACACACACATACACATAATTGACGACACAGAGGACAAATCGCTCTTCTTAATTCCCGCCAAAAACTCTTCATAAGTCCTGTCACTCAGTGTCATATGCAGTATTGCCAGTAGCGATATTAAACACAGCAACTAGTTTATTTTGTTTAAATAATACAGCTTCTAATAGCAAGTGTGCTATAAAGAGCGATACGATTATTATCATTTAAATGATGATTATTTATTATGCTTGTTATTTATATTGGACCATAAATGTTATATTTATGAAGTCAGTCGAAAAAAGTGTTTAAAATGCGCATTCTTGTCTGTAGGTAGGTAGGTATACTCACTTATAATATATAATATATAATAATATATCCTCACGCCTTCCCACAAGGGTCCCCGAAGGGGTAGGCAGAGGTGTATAGGTAATACCCACACACCCACTTTCCGCCAGAGGTATATTAGGTGCCAACGTGACAGGTGGCGAGTCCATCGCCGTTACTCAAGCACGACTATACATACGCCTTTGAATTTCTTCTCTGATGTATGCAGGTTTACTCTCGATGTTTTCCTTCACCGTAAAGCTCGTGGTGTGACTAAAAACTGTACTTAAGTTCAGAAAAACTCATTGGTACAGACGGGATTCGAACTTGCGACCTTTGCGTCGCAGGCAACTCGAACTGAAGGCTCGAAGGCTGGAACCACTCGGCCACCACGGCTCTCACTCAATTATTTATCGCTATACCTATGTTAACATTGACTTTTCTAGAACATTTAGCGTATCTATGTCATTTTGGGAATAGCGTGTCTTACCTTTCTAGCTATTTGGTTAGAGACATTCCTAAAAGTATGATATGCGTGGTAAAAAAAATAATTGGTATGTCAAAAATGGCTTAAATTTCAAAGATATTTGAAATATGGTTTCTTAGCTATGCGCCAAAACTAAAAATTACTGTCCGAATGTATGTATTATTCCGATTGGAAGACACATCGATTAAATTTAAATGCCAAAAGTCAATGTATCAATCAATCATTGAGCACAGGACACCTTTGCTCACCGTAACCGTCAATAAACTACAATATATGTATATCTGTGGTTGGGTACTCTTTTCCAAACCATAAAAAACTCAACTGGTTTGACATTTGGGTAAAATACCCATATTTATCTAAATGCGGTCGGTCGCGTCCTGCCGGACGTTTTTGTCTATGCCCAAAATGTCCGTCAGACTTTGATTTACATAAATACAACATTAAACCTGAGTTAATTGACACATTTCACGATTTATACGATACGTTACAAAGAGGTGAAATCACTTGGAATTTTTAGTGGTTCGGGTGACTTAGGTACGAACGTGTTCCTCTGTCTATGGATGAAATATATTTGATGGCTGACTATACTTCGAATAGCGCCTTGGAGGCTCTAGTGAAGCAACTCACAAAATGGCGTCAGAAGCAATTTGATTGGGATTTAAAATTCATCCGTTCAATTTCACTCAATTCCGCATATTCCAAAAGTAAGGCTTTGTCTTCCACATGTTTCCAATTACAATGCAATCTTATGTATGATAATAACCTGATGAAATTGCACCATTTAAAGTTTTCAAATACATATTTATTAAACGTCAGATGCAAACTCATTTTCGACAGTTAAATGTTTTCATTATTCCTCCTTCTGAACAATAAAAAATAAACGTAGAAAAGATCTAACATGCCTGTAGCAATGGATTAATCTCTTTCACATCAAGAAGTATCCGAATGATACCCAGGCCGGCTTTGATCAAACAACACAATTACCAATCATCGAAATTATAACGAAAACGGCGCTAAAAATATTGCATAATCAAAACAAAAAATCAGTTCAATCAAAATTAGCACGTTGGAGAACCTAGCTAGAGCAGAAAAAGAAAAACGAATTCAATATGGCAACACTCGGGCACCATTGTTGGCGCGAAAAAAACATGGCCACCAATTTACATCGGCAGTCATCTAAATCACCTTCTATTGGAATTTGCGCCTTAATATCATTGTGGGAGATTCTAATCCGAATAATTTGATTCGAATAGATATTTTTGTGATACGACTTTGATCTCGATGGGTCGTAAATTCGTTCAATAATGTTTGTTGAATCCGATCATCTGTTTAAGAATGGCAAGTAAATGTTTGTTTTCTATCATCCGCCGGCCAAATGTTGTTCGATTTTGCTAGTTAGCGATGTTTTGACAGTCTCAATCGGTGCCCCGCGGTAATAATGCTGTCCACACTTCATTCACGCCGGTGGCTGCGTGTGGGCCAAATTAGATCATTGTAACTTCTTACACATGGAAAAGTATTTGCTATGGGAAAATTATGATTACTATCAACTAATGGTATTGGTATATTAATTTGGTCGTCCCAAAAAAGCCCAAACATGCCCATGACATCTGCACTTCAGTTAATTCTTGAAGTGAAGTTTAGAATTGAAGATAAATAGGTACGTTCTCCAAAGTCTTTGTTAAAGTGTGAAGTGTGATGTCTACTCATTTCATTATTCTATAGCACTTCTGCCATTTCTGTTCCACCTTGAGACACGATTGATATGCATGCAAGGATTATTTAAGTGTCATCAGTAAAGCTAAAGTACTTATGATTTGGGTCGATCAATTGTCCGAACACATTCGGGTTGATATAATCTGTCATACTCGAGGACATAAGGTAAGATTTGACTCGTAGGTATATGAGGCGGGCCCTGTGTGCATGTTATCCCACCTTCATAATTATCCTGAGAGTGATATAATTGATTCAAGATTAATTTTAAAGTCATTACTATTAAATGCGATTATTGGCCGACAGAAAAAATACTTACATTATTATTTTTTCTGAGCTACCACTCAAATCTATTCAAATTTAAGCTCGATTAATTTAGAATTTCTCGTATACCTATCTTGCTATTCAGTGCCATGTATCGATTACATGTGTTATAGGTTAGTTGTCACCACTTCCATAAAGCCAATGAATGCACTTTTCTAACACAAGATGTCGCTGTACTATTTACTACATCTGGTTATTGAGATTCTCCACGTGTATGTTATTTAACGGGCTTTTTATTGTTACATCTCATCATACTTGTCACTTAACACTTGCCCATTGCATTCAGAAATTTGACAGTATAAAAAAAACCCGTAAAGGTGAAAGCTCGTCTCGTGCAAAGTTCCTATCACTAGTAAGTTATGTATTGTATGATTGTGTATGAATATCTGTGTGCCCTTGTATTATTTCATTCAAACGAGTCACCAAATCCCCAATAAGTCAGTCCTTACGATTTTAATTTCTCCTTAGTTTGAAAACTCCGGGCATAGAAGGCGTAGGTACGGGACTAAATCAATATGATATGACAGTTACGGTCAATTTATGGCCCTCGGTTAATTACAAACGGGCGCGGCATCCCCGGGGTGAGGGGTGTAAGGGGAGGGTGGGGGAGGGTGGAGTCTAATGACTTGTAAAGATGTATGCTGCATAAGACTGAGAGAGGTTTGTGAGTAGAATCTTTTCGAATGAGACTAGGGTAATTCGATGCATGTGAATAAATATTCGAGGCTTATCAAGCTTGTAACAGAATTCTCCCTACAATTTTAGCAAACATCATCAACTTTCATCAAATCTCATTCTAAGGTTGGCATAAGCTCTCAAGATTACTGTGTAGGAGATAAATTATTTTCGTGCTTTTCCTTACGTTAAAATGAGGTCAGGCAACCTAATAAGTAAAAAAGATACGTTCAGGAAGCTGTGAGAGCAACAGAACGCCGTTTTAGAAGTCTTTAGTTTCATCTCAAACGTATGCAGATTTCCTCCCGATGTTTTCATTCACCGTATACCTGTGACTAATCACTGAACTTCACTTCAGAAAAACATTAGTAAAGTCGGAATTGGAACCACTCGGCCACCACGGCCCTTGAACATTACTATATTGCGAAAGGTGAGATCGACATTTAATCGGCTTCGTAGACAACCAACCGATTCGATCTATTTTTTAATTTCAATTACGAATATAATAATTTCAATTTGGGGCCCAGCGTATTAGTGTGTTGCCGCGCGAATATCGACCTATTTACCGCACTATTACAGGCAGCGAATGTTCGCGTCACCTGTCAATCAATCACGGGAATGAATATCCGCTTGACGTACTTGGTTTGCGCATGTTTGTGTGTGTGTGTAGATATGGAACAATTTAAATAAATTAAAAGGTGTTCGGGTCCTAATGCTTTAGTACTACATCTATTTTATAGTATATACCTTCACGCATTGCCACAACGGGCCCTAATGGTAGGTAGAGGTTTTAGGTGCCAACGTGACAAATGGCGAGTCCATCGCCGTTACTCAAGCACGACTATACATGCCTTTGAATTTCTTCTCAGACGTGTGCAGGTTTCCTCTCGATGTTTTCCTTCACCGTAAACCTCGTGGTGTGACTAATCACTGTACTTAAGTTCGGAAAAACTCATTGGTACAGTCAGGATTCGAACTTGCGAACTTGCTCGAACCACTCGGCCACCACGGCTTTAATATATATGTACATTAAAATAACCGGAGTCGAAGTCAGACAATATGCTAGTGTATAAGAGTAATAAATGGCCCTTCATTATACACAGCATATAAAAAAAACAATGGCCAGGATATTAAAATAAAATGTGCATCGTAATTATATCCAATCTAATGTCTGTCCGTCAATCAAATGCGCTGGGTTGATCTAGATCAATGATCGATAGATCATCCGATACGGCCCGCAAAAAAACTGGGTTGTTTGTTTTGGTATTGTTATTAATAAGACCTGGTTTGAACGCTGCTAGGACTGGAAGGACGCATGTATGAAGAGACTGATGAATCGAAAGAGCAAGCTAGAGAGAACTGACGCTCTAATCTCACTGCCTACCCTGCTGGAGACATGTATGTTTGTATATATATCCTCACGCTTACCCTTTCGGGTCCCCGAAAGGGTAGGCAGAGGTGTATAGGTAGTATCCACGCACTCGCTTTCCGCCAGAGATATATTTTAGGTGCCAACGTGACAGATGGCGAGTCCTTACTTACTACTTATACTAACAATATTATAAATTCTACACTTTTGGTGTATGTTTGTTCCTCTCTCACATACACGACATACTATTAGCTTGTACATAGATGCTGTACGTAGAGCCGTGGTGGCCGAGTGGTTCGAGCAGTTGCCTGCGACGCAAAGGTTGCAAGTTCGAATCCCAACTGTACCAATGAGTTTTTCTGAACTTAAGTACAGTGATTAGTCACACCACGAGCTTTACGGTGAAGGAAAACATCGAGAGGAAACCTGCATACGCTGAGAAGAAATTCAAAGGCGTATGTATAGTCGTGCTTGAGTAACGGCGATGGACTCGCCATCTGTCACGTTGGCACCTAATATACCTCTGACGGGAAGTGGGTGTGTGGGTATTACCTATACACCTCTGCCTACCCCTTCGGGGACCCTTGTGGGAAGGCGTGTGGATATTATTTATTATTATAGATGTTGTATCGAGGCGAAACATTAGTCTGAAATTAAAACGTTAGAAAATGGCGCATTTATCAAAAGTCTATGACGACCAATTATATATGTTGCAAGTTATTTATTAGGTATTAATGCGATATAGTGGTTTTATATTTGCACAGGGTTTATTCAAACGTTTAATATGAGTATTTATAATATGAATAGGTGTATCGACTGCGGCATATGTTCGTGGTTAAATACATCTGGATAGCATTTAATTCGGTATTATTAACTTAGCTTCCTATTGAATGAATTCAGCGCTAAATGTATCGTTGCCGTCCTTTGATTACCAACCAACCTTTTGTATTAACACAAATAATTGAGCTCTATGTCTTCGCTCCTGCTGTCACACGCTATGACATGTAGTAGATACTGATTCAAATCTTAATTTATAATAATACTAGCAGACCCAGCCCCGCGTGTTTGTGGCTAAGGATTTTGTTACATTACATTGTAAATAAATAAATAAACACTTACTCAATCCAGTCAACAGATATCGCCATCTGTTAGAATCGTAATAATAATAATATATCCTCACGCCTTCCCACAAGGGTCCCCGAAGGGATAGGCAGAGGTGTACAGGTAATTCCCACACACCCACTTTCCGCCAGAGATATATTAGGTGCCAACGTGACAGATGGCGAGTCCATCGCCGTTACTCAAGCACGATTATACATACGCCTTTGAATTTCTTCTCAGACGTATGCAGGTTTCCTCTCGATGTTTTCCTTCACCGTAAAGCTCGTGGTGTGACTAATCACTGTACTTAAGTTCAGAAAAAACTCATTGGTACAGTCGGGATTCGAACTTGCGACATTTGCGTCGCAGGCAACTGCTCGAACCACTCGGCCACCACGGCTTCTTAGAATCGTTTGGAGCTAAAAGATAATTGTGACTGTCAAATAATTTGCAATAAAATACTATTGCGGCTATAAATTGACATGTAAGCTATCTTATCTTTCAAGTTGGATCAAACTGCACACGGTGTGCAAATTTAATTAAAATCGGTTTAGTAGTTTAGGAGTCCATCGCGGACAAACAACATGACGCGTAATTTATATACATATCTTTCCCTGGCGAATCCCTTACCGAGTACTCAGTAATTCTAACTGTGTTTTTTTATACTACAATTCGATTGTTTATTGACACCTCTACTTTTAAGGATAAGTGAAATTAGCACTAATTTCACCCTCATAGTTAGTGCCTCGCTAATACTCGGCGCCAATCGATTGTATAACTCGACAACTTGGGTAACATCACCACGAATGTATATTTCCGTTTTATTAATACCCGTTATCGAGTTCCATCGCTCGACGCAGACACATTATGCAGATGTAATAAAATTGTTGACTAATAGTTGAACTGTGATTTAGTAAAATGTTCTTGGAAATTTGATGAGAGATTTGATGAGGAGAGAAATTATATTTCATTGTTCGGGATATCGTTAATGGTGAAATCCTGTAATTCTATCGCCTGCGCACAAGGGTTCCCAAGGCGTAAAGGAGATGTATACATAGTGCCATTCACGAAGAGCAGCCCCACCGATTTCTAGGTGAGGGGTTCGCGGGGAGTATGATCCGAGTTTATTAATTGTAGTGTGCGTGTGCACTCAGAGGTAATCAATGTGTGACATGTGGCAATATTCAAACATAAATGAAAGGCTGCACACTTTATAATATACTATCTTCTTAATAAATTTCGTGTCACGCTGTTTGTCCGCGATGGGCTCCTAAACTACTTTTACGATTTCAATCAAATTTGCGCACCGTGTGCAGTTTGATCCAACTTAAAAGATAGGATAGCTTACGTCACAATTGGACCGGATAGGTGGCGTTGCGATCGTGTTTCAGGAAATTTTACTTTTTCACCCGGGCGAAGCTGGGCGGGACGGCTAGTACACTATAAATTATAGGGAAGAATATTGGAGCGCGTCTTCGTGGATGACACTATCTAAAACATACGCTTTTTTGCCGGAGATAAATATATCTGCGACAACCTTTCAGTTGGCGATATACGATGTACCTTTGAATTTCGTATCAAAGTATGCAGGTTTCCATGCTATGTTTTTCTTTACCGCAAAAAATACTTTAAATAGTTGGTTAATATATCAGATGTATCTTTGAAAGGACATTTCTGTTTAGTAAAACATTAACAAATCAAAATATTACCTCTGACCGTGATACTTCCTCGAAGCTGTGATCATGTAATGAGATTCATTACGATTCAGCTCAGTGACAGTATTCCGTGATTCAGCTCAGTGACAGTATTCCGTGATTCAGCTCTCCTGCTTCACTCGCGTCAAATTGGATTAATAAGAACTGCTCCACTGTCTAGAGCTAATTATATATTACCTTTTCAACGAACTGGCCATTAATTTATTTTTTTTCTAATTGAATAAGTAGTACCTATGTGAGATTATTGCGATCCAACAAACTAAGTGGTTTATTCATCTGAAAAGTCAATATTGCTTGGTTCAAGGCCCAGGCTGTTTGAACCAATAAGGTTTTGTGTAGTTAAGTACAGAGAATTACCACACCGTGAGCTTTAAACAAACCTGCAAACGTTTGAGAAAGAACTCAAAGACATAAGGACACCTGAGGGACAGCCACAGACACGCCTTCTGACACTGATGGTATGGTTCGTTATTGGGATACATTTTAACCCTAGATGATAAAATAGAAGATGCCTTAAGACCGGAACCAACGAATGTTCTACAGAGAATATACCCCAACACCGGTAGTGGCGTAGCGAACAGCTGTTGAACTTACACCCCTACAGACTGGCGATGACTCAGCGCATTCCGCGCGTCTGTACTCGACGCGAATGGCGCGCGGGGAGCCACGATACTTTCGATCACAGGAATCGGATGCTCACGTTCAAATTGAAAATATTCATTTATTTATTTAATTATTATTATTATTAAATCATCATCATAAAAATTATCATAATAATTTTATTTGTTATAGTGTGAAAGGATAATATAGAAGCGGGTTGGTAACAGGTTAACGACTAATTGGTAATACATAATTAATTATTATGAAGTCTACTATTGAACTAGAGCCTATACCTACTGTATTCACTTAAGATTAAAACATTTACGTAGATGTAAATAGATATATGTGTATGTAACAAACGATGAATATGAAACGTAAATACACAAATAGCGGATGTATGTTGTCTTTATTGAGCGCGGGGATCAAACACGACATAATTTATAATTTTAGGCTAATTAAATATTTTATTACTTCAAGTAATGTTTATGAATCAAGCTACGTACCATTTAATTCTCACAGTTTTTTTAAGAAACGGACCACAAAATCGAAAAGCAAAAGAGTCAGTCACGTTCAACTCAAAAAATGGCGGGCATCTTTCATAAAATCACAACTGGAAAGGGCAGTGTCACGTCACTTCAATAGGTGTGAGAAATGGATCAACTCACTACTCTGTAATACATCACTCTGCCTATTCTGGGGCCTATTCGGGCCCATTTTCCGCAGCGCCGGGCCCTTTGCTTGGTGCAAACAACATCATTTGTTATAACCATTCAATGTTATTTTTTTCGCCAAATTGATGAAAGCTCGTGTTAATAAAATCGCACTTCATCCGTTTTTGTCGATCATCGTCACTTAACGCCGCTGGCTGCGTAGGGTGGCCAAGTTTTACTCACTTAAAGCGTGGACTTCGAAGTTTGAAATGTTGTGAAAATAAAATTTAATATTTTTAACTGACGAAAGGTCAACAACTTTAATATTTACCGGAAAAATACGTCGTCATAATTGTGCAATGCAATTTTATATAATTTACAAGGTATAACATAATTTGTATATTAATTGAATTCCCGTGCTGCAATTCTTTTTAAACGATAACTTTATCATGTACTTATGAATATAAAAAAAACTATAGTGCTGGCAAATAAATGAAAAAGGATATGATAACTGAGCGCAATAATTCTTGTAAAAAATACATTAATTTTAATTCAAGGCTGCTAATATATATGCAGCACGATCGGTCGTTATAATTTCCAGGAAGGTTCTGTCCACAAGAAATATTAAGCGTGGTGACACTAGCTATCCGTAGGGTGCAAGTCACCGCCCTCGCTGTGACGACTGTCGACAACTGTACCTTTGTACAGAGTCACATGTTCAAACTTGTGGCTTTTTGTGTACGTCATTGACACTGTCACATCCATTTGTTGCGGAACATTAAGTAACACTTATCAGACCTCAAACTTCATATATATAGGGTCTATTTCTTCGCGATAGTGTGTGTAAGAAGAGGCAAAGGAAGACCACGCTCCTACTATACTCATATGTATGTTTAGCAGCAAGATGTTGGTTGTAGTGCCGGGACCGGGGGTGGGTCTGTCCTCAGTCAGTACGAATACTCGAAGTATAATCACCTTAAAACCTTTCTGTATTCGCAACTCATGGTAGGGGAGCACACAACACAAGCTAACTAATTGTAAAAAAAAACAGATGTGAATAATAGCAATTAACACGATCAATTGTGAATCTTGGATGATCACTCAATGCGTTTGTATTATATTGTGAGATGTATCTGATTGGAAGAGGTATTCAATATCGTTTTTATCTAATAATCATACGAAAGTGCTTAAAATAAGTCTGTACGTAAGGGAAGCGAAAATATTTAATGCCGTGTCTCCCTAAGATAAAACGTAAAGCTCGTGTTGTGACTAATCACTGTACTTAAGTTCAGAAAAACTCATTCGTACAGTCGGGATTCGAACTTTCAATCTTTGTGTTGCAGGCAACTACTCGAACCACTCCCCGTGGCTAGGTATAACAACTTACCTCAAATTACGCAGACTTAATCAGTAAATTAGCAGGATACGATCACGCCGGCCTGTACAAGTGCAACATCATCGCACGTCGATCATCCTAATTCCTTTGAGATGACAGCGCTCGTCCGTTCCATGACGGCAGGCACCGACCAGTCCACTTGGGGCCTGGTTAGTTGCTCCCATGGAATGACGCAACTATGAATTATGTGGTGTAAGAAAGTTATGTTATTCTTAAAAAAATAATTACATAAAGAAATCCGTTGACGTCCGATTTTTTGTATCAATGAAGTCAGCTCGTCTTATTTAAATAAATATGTATATTCACGCTTTCTTCTTAATGTCTCTAAGAGGTGTTTTACGACATTTAACGTATTCAAATCTTCAGTATTTTTCAAATATGTTAGCCAATTCATAAAATACCTTGATAACATGCGTTATTCTGAATCAAATCTGTGTCTGACGAGCTATATTATTGTAAAGTTGCATTAAAATCCATTTAGTATCAATATAAAGACACACACATTTTAAATAGTCGTAGGGTAATGCCTTCCCTTCCCCAATAAACGGGCTTGTTCAATTTGAATTCGTAGTTCATGAGATCAGTGGGTTCAAACAAACTCTATGATATTAATTTCAATACATTTGTGAAGTTGAAGTGTACAAATAGGGTCAAATTTGCCGGCCCCGTGCGGAGTACACCTATCGCAATGACAAGCACGCCGACAAAGCCGCGGCGAGCGCGCGCCCGATCACTTCTAATTGTGTGATTTGATACCAAAACGCTTTGTTACACCCAAAGAAACCTCTATCGCAACCTAATCGATTCTATAACAAATTTATCTTTTGTGAGCGCCGATGGCTCGTTTCACGATTTTCTGTGGACCTCTAATTAAATACAACGGAACCGAACATTTTATAATTTCCGATACATTCTACGTCCATCGATTGTTCAAATCGATTGTCTCTATCGATAATGTTGATTGCAAATAAATAGGTTTTTTTTGTTGTCATTCTGACGAGTGGATTGCAGCTATTGTATTTTATAGTAAACAAATGAATTACATGATCGATGTAGCGCCGGTATAACCTTACACCAAAGGTACTTCTCATGAAGCGAATAATAAACGTTTGCGGCGATCGATACACTTAGCATTATCTAACAACAATACAATACATGCCTACGTCTTTGAATTTCTTCTCAAACGTATGCAGGTTTACCCTAGATGTTTACCTTCACCGTAAAGCTAGTGTGACTAATCACTGTAGGTACTTAAGTTCAGAAAACTTTACGTTGTAGGCGAATATTCGAACAACTCAGCCATTACGGCTCTATTATTTGTTATTATCCTACAAAGATTATAAATGCGAAAGTTTGTAAGGATGTTTGTACTGAACGAAATTTGATGTTTTTTGGCATAGAGATAGATAGTGCGGTAACACATAGGTTATGTTTTATTTCCGAAAAAGTGAAACAAATATATATTTAAAATACGTATAGGTATCTACTGTCTTCTCTTACATTTTTTTCTATAACACCAACAAGACATAGACAACGAGACATAGACATAGACAACGAGACTAGTCTTCTCAATAGGAATCAAACTTTATGCTTTGTTTAGAAGCTGGTCATCAAATAATTCACACGATATTGTAATTTTATGCAGCACGTCTACGTAAATTGAGATCGATTCAAATCTATTGGCCGTAGATATCGATCCATCTGAGGTTAATGAAATATCAGTGGGCCCTGAAAGTTATTTATTGCCGTCGTATCAGAAAATGGAATGTCATTCGTAACGAACAGTGATTAACTACCGATCATACCCATCAGTATGTTAAACATATATATGTAATATCTTATCTCATATAAATGTATGTCTAACTTCCTTCAAGATTTTCTGAAGGGGTAGGCAGATGAACTTTGATACATTTCTGTCGTAGTTTTTGTAAAATCTATCTGATAAATATATAACACGCCGTGATGGCCGGGTGGTTCGAGCAGTTGCCTGCGACGCAAAGGTCGCAAGTTCGAATCCCGACTGTACCAATGAGTTTTTCTGAACTTAAGTACCTACAGTGATTAGTCCCACCACGAGCTTTACGGTGAAGGAAAACATCGAGAGGAAACCTGCATACGTCTAAGAAGAAATTCAAAGGCGTATGTATAGTCGTGCTGGAGTAACGGCGACGGACTCGCCATCTGTCACGTTGGCACCTAGTATACCTCTGGCGGAAAGTGGGTGTGTGGGTATTACCTATACACCTCTGCCTTTCCCTTCGGGGACCCTTGTGGGAAGGCGTGAGGATATATTATATTATATTATTATTATATGATAAATATATATATTTATTTATAGATAGGCTGTCATTAAACGTAAACTAATACGAAAAGCTTATTATACAATATCGGATTATTTGAATGAAGGCCATGTATGGCAATGAATTGATCCTCTTGTAGAATATATATGTAAGCTTCACCTTTTTCTACTCCTACGTAAAAGTGAGGAAACGAGAAAACACTTAAAAAAAAACCGGGGAGTTTGTTTCGCTAGGTGTTCTCCTTGGAAACATTTGTAACTGTATTTTTTTATTTAGTATGTGACGTTCAATAAGTGTTCCCTGTGTCCCTGACCTTGAATAAAAGATTTTTGATTTCATTTATCTTGATTATGGGAATGTTTTTTTACTACAATATAATACGTACAATCACGCCATAACGGATGAATCGAATTGGATGAAATGGACACAGTGATAGACTATTGGCTGGATTCATATAAACGATGTTTTATTTCATCCAAGAACAGAAATATATCTGCCATAGAAATAAAATACGATGATTGGGTGACGAATGGCGAGTCCGCCGTTTTGGACACAAGACTTAACACACGTCTTTAAATATTGATACAGTTTTCTTCTCGATGCTTAATTCACGTTTAGATTACTTAAGTTAAGAAAAAACTTATTGGTCGTATTCAGATCTGTAAACCTTGCAGGTCCGAACAAAAGAGATTTACATACATACATACATACATACATATAATCACGCCTCTTTCCCGTAGGGGTAGGCAGAGACCACTTCTTACCACTTGCTACGATCCTTACATACTTCTTTCGCTTCGTCCACTTTCATTATTCTCTTCATACATGCTCTTCGGTTTAGGGTACTCTTGACCTGACCTTTTTTCAAGACGTCCCTAATTTGGTCTAGAAACGTCCGTCTAGGTCTACGCCTTCCAACACTTTCATTCACACTCGCCTTATACACTTTTTTCGTCAATCGTTCTTCATTCATTCTCTCGACATGGCCAAACCACCTCAGCTCAGATTTAAATACAAACCTCTTTATTATATTTTTAGGCTCAAAGTTTGTCATGAACGTACTATCCACTTCAAGTATTCACTTACTAATTGTTCAAAGGCAAAATGTTTCCCAAGGTATGTCAGTAATTCGTGTAACAATTGATACTCGAATATCGAGATTTACTCGATGCTTGCGTGATTGCCCACTATAAAAGGGCTACATATAGATCGAGGAATGAATAGATTGTACAAAGCTGTATTTATCATTACAGAAATTGTGTAATATCTTACAGAATTGATTTGGACAAGATGAGTTATTGTTATAATAAAATTGTACGGAATATTTGTGAGTCACTACAACGGCATATTACCAGGAGGAAGTTGATCTATTGAAACAGCACTGAACGAAATTATGGGCTTTACCCAGGCGTAACCATAACCCAAGAATGCGAAAAGGAGACATCTCACATAATATTATTGAATGAGAAAGTTCGAATCACGACAGTACCAATGAGTTTTTATAAACTTAAGTACAGTGATTAGTCACACCGCGAGCTTTACCGTGAAGGAAAACATCGAGAGGATACCTGCTTACGTTTTTTCGAAGAAGAAATTGAAAGATGTAAGTGTTTTCGTCCTTGAAAAACGCCGATGTTTTCGTCATCTGTCACGTTGGCACCTAAAATACCTCTGACAAGGCCATCGGGGAGGCGTGAAGAATTATAATTGTAATAGCGCATACTGGTTAAGTCCTGAATCTTGTTTGCTTGCGTCACTTCTTTTCGGTTCAGTTTTAATAAATTAATTACTAGTCTCTACAATTTAGAGTTTAGTAATGTTCCTGTCGCAAAGTGCCTAACTCTACCGCGCTCGTGATAGTTTCGCGTATCGTTGTCTCAGTTAATGGATTTGAGATATGGTAATCGATTACCAATATCGACTAACATGCTAGGATCCCACGCGTCCACAAATCGGGCGGAACTGAACAATTTCCTCGGTTTTTGGAAGCTAGACGCAGTAACTATTTGTTTGAAGGTAACTGTAGTCATATAACTTAAGTTACCTTTGCGGCTTTGAAGCAAACGTTTAAAACAATATTCTCAGAATCATTATCACAGTTCGCACTCACACGTCAATGCTCTGATTGCTCAACAAAGGGAACTTAATATTTCCAATGTTACATATATCATAATGCTAAAGACTTGCATATAGTATTTGAGTCATCTATAAGGTACCATCTTTGTATTTTGACTCCCTTTGGGAAACTAAATATAGGCCACATCTGCCTGTATAAACAAATATATAATAGATTACGTTTGCGTAGCGTTGTTTAAATTAAGAAGACTTAGAAAATGGAAAATCACACACAACCACCATGGTGAAGGAAACTATAGAGAATAATCTTACATAAGTAGGTATAGTCGTGCTTGAGCAACGGCGACGGACTCTCCACCATTGCCGTCACGTTGGCACCAAATAAACGTATCTCAGGAGAAAAGAAGGTCTACTCTACACCTCCGGACACCCTCGTGTGAATATAATATGAATGTATATTTATATAAAGTCATTCATTTGTAAAAGTTATCCTTAATACTTAATATTATAAATGTGAATGTAAGTTTGTTTGTTACGCTTTCACGTAAAAACTACTTAGCCGATCATCATAAAACTTTGTACACATATTCTTGGAGGTGTTAGAAGTAACATAGGATACTTTTTATTGAAAAAAAAAAAAATTTTTTATGAAAGATAAAAAAGCCGTCCACGCCGACGAAGTCGCGGGCACAGCTAGTATTTATATAAAGTTTATATTGTTTACAAGTGCGACGTTCCTAAAGTTGTATTAATTTCATTACAGATTCTGATGGTGTGACAGATATGTCATAAAAGGTGGAACAATGTAAGTGATTTGACTCATACCTTAGCAACCGTAGATGTATAAGAAGATTACATTAGAATTAAAAACTAAATATAAGCTTTTGGGGTTTTTTATGACAGTGTTACATATCTGGCAACACTGTAATTTTCGTATCATTTAACTGTTTCTCAGAAAATCGAAATGCTTCAACGTTTAGTCTTGGGCCACTAGTTGGACGAAGAGTGATTCTTATGGGTTGTACTTCATCTATTTCTGTCGCAGGGATATTTCATTTCAAAACTGTTCCCACGTCGACATTAACTTACAAAACTAACAATTTATTTCTTTTGCAATACATTATTAGAGAACGTGACAGATGGCGAGTCCATCGCCGTTACTCAAGCACGACTATACATACGCCTTTGAATTTCTTCTCAGACGTATGCAGGTTTCCTCTCGATGTTTTCCTTCACCGTAAAGCTCGTGGTGTGACTAATCACTGTACTTAAGTTCAGAAAAAACTCATTGGTACAGTCGGGATTCGAACTTGCGACCTTTGCGTCGCAGGCAAGGCAACTGCTCAAACCACTCGGCCACCACGGCTCTGATGATTATATGCCATAGTATCCTGGGACCACATCAACAATACATACATACATTATTGTTATGATCGCTGTTCCTCCCATTAAGGTTATTATCATTAAGAATGAATATTTGACCAGCTGTTGTGCGCGTATAACTCGTGTGCATGTCGTCCACGACTGTACCAATTGCAACTGTCATTGTCATTTAAACTGACAGCACGTAACGATGATGGACAATCTAGTGTACTTGAGCTTAATTTTGATGAATGTCGATAACAGGCATTACGGATGGTCAATGTACCAATGATCAATGAAGATTCATTTTCGCCGATGAAGGTAAAGATTTTGACATTGCTGTCTTTAGCAGAATGTGTGACTTAAACATGTCCTTCTATTTTTAACAAGAAATATATATATATAGAACTAAAGACGAGTATTTGGTACTTAGTCTTGGATGTCCTATGTATTTATGTATATATCTATATATATAAGTAAATATATCGTTTTTTAGTTACCATAACTGCTTGTTTAGTTACCATAGTGCTTGAGTAACGGCGATGGAATCGCCATCTGTCACGTTGGCACTTAATATACCTCTGGCGGAAAGTGGGTGTGTGGGTATTACCTATACACCTCTGCTTACCCCTTTGGGGACCCTTGTGGGAAGGCGTGTGATATATATATATATATATATATATATATATATATATATATATATATATATAACTATAGAGCTCTGACCTAAAACTGCAGTCTTGTAAATTAATGTATTCCTAATATCAATTATATATTTACATACATACATACATATAATCACGTCTCTTTCCCGTAGGGTAGGCAGAGACCACTTCTTTCCACTTACTACGATCCTTACATACTTCTTTCGCTTCGTCCACTTTCATTATTCTCTTCATACATGCTCTTCGGTTTAGGGTACTCTTAATTATATATTTAAACTTTATTCACATAACATCCTCATTAAATTATCTTTAACGCGGCAGTTTAGCTTCGATCTTTACCGTAGTACGTACAATTGTTAAGATTGATGGATGTCTGTCCTAATGTGAAGTTCTGACTGCGAAGCTTCAGGTTGGGGGTTCGATTCCCGCTGACATTTGTGTTAGGAGCACGAGTATATTTCTAGTTCTAGATGTTCTGTTCTGTTCTGATGTGTATAACTCTGTATATATTAATACAATTTTATATGTCGTTGTTTAGTTCCCATAATACAAGTTTATCTTAGTTTGGGACTAGGCCAAATTGTATGGAATTGTCCAAAGGTATTTATATGTATATGTCAAAAACGAAAACAAAGTTTCTAACATTCAATCCGGGCACTACAAACGCCAGCGACACTAACATTCCTGAAGATATAAATCATAAAATACAAGGAACTAATTCGTATTGCGCGACATGGCACGGCCCGCGGGCTATACGTTATTCCGGTACTCGTCCGGGATTGTCGCATGTTGCCTGACATTGGTACATCCCTAGTTGACCCGCCACGGACGTAGTTTGGGAATGGATCGGCCTTGTACAAGTCACTTAGGTATCCATTGCAGAAATAGCATCTCCATGCCATTTGCACTGTCAATATTTATTAATGCTAGTGACTTCAAGACAACCGTTAGCACACGATAGTAGCGAGCTACCTGACGAACTTAGATTAGTTACGATCGATGTTTATAATACACCTAGAGCCGTGGTGGCCAAGTGGTTAGAGTAACAAAAATATTGTAAGTTCGAATCCTGACTGTACTAATCAGTTTGACTGACCGTAAGTACAGTAATTAGTCACACCACGAGTTTGCGGTGAAGGAAAACATCGAGAGGAAACCTGCATATGTTCAGGAAGAAATTCAAAGGCGTATGTATGCTCGCCATCTGTCGTGGTGTTAAGTGATGGGTGCTAAAAACCTTTGTATGTTCCACCGAGATATGTACCAGCCCGCGTGTCACGAGAGGCCACGATTCGAGGGCAGCTCTTTAAAAAGATGGTGATCTTTTAGGCCCAAAGGTACCGGAGAACGCCACAAATATGAAAATATGTTACCTGACACACGTATAAATTAAATAACCTAAATTATTATAAAATTTCACATATTTTGTCGTCTTGAGGACATTGGAAACCAGGAACCAGTATATGCGTACAATAAATCAACAATGATTTACCGTCACATCAAATGTGAAGTGTGCGGAATTCACCAAACATTCCGGCTTTACGACTCCTTACCCAGAACCTAAGACGAAACACTGTCTTATAAATCAATTTAATCTGCACTAAGACAATTGGAACACTTGTGCGCCTGCGCAATCGAAATTGGCACTTACATTTTGCTACTTTGAGTTCATTTTGCGTTGATGAAATATTAAAACATTTCATGAGTAATGAATCAAGGTGACGTCTGGAACACAGTTTGTATCAAATGTCTAATGCCATGTAATTGTGGGATGACTTTTACCGTGGAGCCGTGCTTCGTCGGTAAATCAAAGGGTACAAATGGGTCGCTCTCAGCAACAGACTGTGGTATTTAAACTTAGAACCTTAGAATCGATAGGCTGGACCTGCTTTATTAATAGCTGTGTCGGGAAAATTATATACGCATTGAATTGGTCCAAACCAACAGACATATTTTGATCTCTAAACGTAAGATGTTAAGGGCGACTTTGTTTCAAACGGGAACTTATAAAACACCGTAGGGTGTTTTTTATATTATAAATGTGAAAGTTTATGATGATGGTTGTTCCTCTCTCACGGAAAAACTACTGAACGAAAATGTATGACATTTGGTAGAGATACGTCATTTATTGAAAAAACTATTACACAATAAAATCAATACGCGGGTGACGCCGCGGGACTCAACTAATATTGTTCATACAAATCGTGTCATATTTGCGTTATCATGTTGCCCTTCACCGAATAACCATCACGGGAATTATTATTATTTTATTATAACATACATATCATCACCCCCTAGTCCGAGTTCCTACGGGGTAGGCAAAGCGCCATTTCTCTCTAGACTTACAGACCTCTTTCACTTCGTCCACATTCATCAGTCTCTCAGAAAGTCTTTCGAGTGTTCTTGACGTTCCCATCCTTCCCAAATTTTCTTATAGACAATATATAAAAGCCTTTTTGTATTGGCTCAATTGAACAAAACTATAATCTCTGCAACTAGGTTCAGTGCACGCATTTTTTCTAAAATATTTGTCATTAAACAAGTGACACAAGCACATCATCCTTTAGTCTAAGAGAAGCCAATGCTGTCCTGTCTTGAGTGTGTTGAGCTTCGTGCGTTAACTCCAATACTACTACCATTTCAATAGTGATAGAACCAGAAAGAAGCAACTTTTATTGAAAACGTTTCACCGATGGCAGGTTTACGATAACTGATCATTTGAGGAGACAGAAATTTAATTAAAATTATTGCGGAACGGTACCGAAGCTGTAAAGCCGTCGTTAACCCGGTGGAAGAAAGTGGCAGTTTTATATGACAATTGTAAATCTGTCACTGCCTAAATGACAGCAGTAATAGAGCGACGAACCAATACCCTACTTCTGTCAGCACACTTTACAACATCTTCGACCGTAAAACGAAACTTTCTGGAGGAACACGTTCCAAGTATCTAAATCAAATCGATTGGTTAGTGATGAGAACATCACGAGTACTCCAAACGGGTGAGTATGGATCAAGAGCTAACTGTGGATGAAGCTAAAGAGGTCTGTAAGTCTAGAGAGCCCTGGTGGCCCTCTGTCTATCGCTATGGCGGAATGACGACATATGTATGTATCAAAACGTCTAGTCTCGTTTATCGTATATACTTGAGGTATGTGAACACTCCACACGATCAGCGCATAATATACAAAAATAAATCTTACATCATCCCTATTTTAAATCCACCCTTAAAATAACAGACTAAATCGATTTAATCAGCCGCAGTTTAATTCTATTCTGCGAATGTAGTGCACTGGAGCACCGCAAAAATACTAGCCGGATATAAAATTACACTGCGATACTAGCAATTTGTTAAGGTACCTACGTATATCTGCATCTCGCATGAGTTCCAAAGGGGGTAGGCAAGGGTAGGTAGCACGGAAGACATCAAGCTGAAGATGTATATTGTTAGGGTTGAATTTACATGGAATTAAATGTATGTATGTACATATGTAGTTGATCTGATTATTGTTAGAACCTTGAATTTCTTACATATTAAAAATTCATATTATACAAAAAGTACACTTCAAAATACCAACAAAAGCGCATAACAAAATTTCAATACAGCAAATTGAAATCCTATGACAAAGACCTGCGTATTGACCCCTATTGTTGAATGACAAAGAAAGCGTTAATCGTTCGCTAGGTACGCAGATTCGAACCCGGCCTTTGTCCTCTTTGTCCAGAATGCGAAAACGCAGGGAACTCATTATTGGGAGATCTTGCTTTCGTGATTGATACACGCACGCTGATAAATAAACGCTGCGGTTTGCCAGCGTTATTGTCAAACCACCAGCATATCATTATGAACATTACCTGGTAATAGATATGTTCTAGTTTTTTTTTATTTTAATAATATTATAAATAAATATTGAATACGACATCAGTAATATATATTATACTTAAAATAAGAATGCGAATTGTTAATTCAAGTGCGTTAGAAAAAAGGGTATGCTTTATTTTTGAACGAATCAAAACGGCTCCAGTGCCGCGACCCAGTGCGTACACATTCGAAAATGGTTTTAATTCTGGTCCCTCTCGCGCAATCTGATTGAAGTGTTACCGAAGATGATCATAGATAATGAGCTCAGGATAATCTGTTCGTTCCGTATCTATTGTTTGTCTGTTTGACGTGACCATTGAAATTTTGTTGATTCGATGACGCGACGAGTTTGCTCGGAAAATGTTTTTACGATCATATCGTTGGCATCTTGAATATCTCTTCATTAGGTCCAGTTTTGTTTATTGTAATCATTACATCTTTTGAAGCTTCGTGACAGCTGTCTCGTTGCGTGTAGTTTTCGTTGTTTGGATCAAGTACTTACATAATTGTAGGGTTGGAGAATTTTAACTTTTGTAATCGGGAGACGTAGATCGCTGCCTAAAGCCGTGCAGCTTCTTACGTTGGGTCTATATTACAGATTTTCTTGAAGAAAGAGCGAAATGCCACAACGGTCATAAGTTGGATAGGGCTAATGACACATATACAAGCATCATCACGCCATCCCACAAGGACTAAAGGCTGTCTTTTCACCAGAAATATATATATATATATACCAGAAATATATATATATATATATATATATATATATATATATATATATATATACCAGAAATATATATATTATATATAGTGCCAACGGAACAGATGGCGAGCGCGTCGCCGTTACTCAAGCACAAATGTTACGTACGCCTTTGAATTGCTTCTCAAACGCATGCAGGTTACCTCTCTTGATGTTTCCCTCATCGTAAAGCTGAGGACTGACTAATCACTGTACTTAAGTTCAGAAAAACTTATTTGTACAGTCGGGATTCGAATTTGCAACTTGCATTGCAGGCAACTACTCGAATCACTCGGCCACAACGACTGTATTCTAGCTCAGAGTGTTAGGACTTGTTCACACGGACGTATATCTCTTTACATATCAGCGCATAATATACAAGTGTGCAGGTTTTCTCTCGATATGTTCATGCACAGTAAAGCTCGTGGTGTGATTAATCACTATAGTCAAGTTCATCAAACTCGTGGTAAAATCGGGATTTGAACTTGCAATCTTATGTTGAAGGTGACTACTCGAGTCAGTCGGCAATACAAACAATTCCAATAGCATACTCGTACCTTGATGCATCATCACCGTCCATCCGTGACCGGTGGGAAATGAGGGTATTGTTTTCTCCTGCTTAATAAACTACGAACAATTATTATTGCACGAATAAATAGATAGGCTGTAATTCCCTTGGTACTTGTAGTCAATCAAGAAGAAGTATAATTAGCCGTCGTAAATAGCCCGATGCCGATCATTCATTCTATATACGTCCATAATACGTATTGTAATTAATGACAAGGCTTAAGGCTCCGGTTACACCTTCACGGACATATTAATGTAAGCTGTGGTGGCCGAGTGGTTTGAGCAGTCGCCTGCAACACAAAGATTCGAATCGAATCCCGACTGTGCCAATGAGTTTTTCTGAACTTAAGTATAAAAGACGCATGAATAGTCGTGGCAATAATAATAATAAGTAAAGGCAATAATTGTATTATTAATGAAAGCATGCATCTTATCACAGTTTATGTCTTCTTAAAGGTGCTTTATCGTGCACGGCCTTCTGATCAAGTGGTCAGGGTAGCGAAGCTTGAGGTCGCGGGTTCGATTCCCTCTGAGGGCAGATATTTGTGTGATAAACACTATTTATACAAGATTTTATATGTATTAGGTACATTTATCTATATACGTTAAAAATATACGTTAAAATGTATGGTAGTCTAGTTACAATAGTACATGTTTTGCTTAGTTTAGGACTATGTCAATTTGTGTGGAATTGTCCCAAGGTATTTATTATTTATCTATACCTTTAGAAAAACACTGATTTTAAATTTAATATACAATGCCAAGTGTGAAGTGCAGTTCTAATATCCCGGTGCAGTGACGTGTACTTGTGACGACGTCGACGTCAATTCGACGCTGCAATAACGTCGCGCGTCGTATGCACTTCCTAGTTCCTGTTTTAAAGAAAATTATATGTTCTTTCACAGTACAGTACGCTTATTTCTTATGTTGAAGGATTCAAAGATTACACTGCCTTGTGAGCAGACGTGAGGATATAACGAATTAAGTAATTAAGATTTAAGTTAGTAAAGTACAGTGATAAGTCACACAACGAACTTAAAGGTGAAGGAAACATCGAGAGGAAACCTGCATACGTCTGAGAAGAAATCCAAAGACGCATGTATAGTCGTGCTTGAGTATCTGTCACCTAAAATATATCTCTTGAGGACATTGGCACCTAAAATCCTAAAATATATCTCTTGAGGAATGGTAGGTAGTACCCACCCACCCCAGGGAGGGTACTACCTATACACCTCTGCCTACCCCTTGGGCGAGCCTTGTGGGAAGGCGTGAGGAAGTTAGTAAACAATTTTAGCGCGGGTGAAACCGGGGGCCACTCCTTGTTCACTTCTATTTATATTTACAAAATCTACACGAAACACTGTAAGGGTACCTCCCTTACAGTGTTTCGTGTAGATTTTTCTTAAAGGGTAGTTTTCAGAACAGGTTAAAGATTATAGCTTGGGTACATATTCGTTGTCGTGTAGTTGGAACGAATTTACGTAAATGTACGTATTAGTTGCGTAAATGGCGAGAGGTGCGGTGGTAGAAGGTTTTGAAGCTGTTTTATATTTCAGTAGTAAAATATCATATTTCATTATTTACAGCACTAGAGGATTTATTTTACCTCTATTGTATCTACACTTACCGACTAAAAAGGCTTTCCCATTTATGATGTGCTTGGAACACAATTAATTTGATTGGTGCATGTAAATGACGTCACCAAGAGACCGAGCCTACGGCGCTTATCAATGTGATAAGCGGTACACGAGATTACGGTAGGCAACGTCATGTCGTGTCAAATAAAATTATTTATTGCCGGTTTGTTCGGTAAAAGTACATATGTGTGGTCCAATGTGGGAATGAAAGCGGATGGGAATTTAATTCTATCGATCTGCATAATAAATTAAAAAAAAGTTCGACCCTATCGCTTCGTAGGTAAAATAAACAAAAGACGGCTAACAGAACGTGTCTTAATTAAAATATTGATTGTAGAAACTCATGAAGTATCGCTAATTCAAAGGTTTTAAATTAAAATATTTCAAGTTTTGTACTAACCAACTATTAGCGTTGCATAGAACGGAATTTGTTAAGGTTGTTGGAGTTCCTCAGGGAGAGAGAGCAGAATAGGCGCACTTTCTTTCTAAGCTTAATTTCAACTTTCGCTTCATCTTTGTTCACCAGTCACTTCATACCACTTTACGAATGTTCATGCGTATACACATATGGGATACAGATTCGGGTTAAATCTGTAATTAGTCAGTTATACAACTGTCTTTGGTAAATATCAATAATAATATTATATGTATAAATGTAGCTCAAATCGCTATCAGCTTAGGACTTAGTGGCGTTTGCTGTCCGCCGACGCAGTGCGGTTAAGAGTAGTGTACACGGCCTTTATTAGCCGACATCTCAAAATGTCTTCATCTGAGCTTGTCAAATTGTGGGCGTCGATACTGTTACATTATGGTCGCCGTGGATGATATTCGTGCAATAAAGTTTTATTGTTAGTTGGCCTGCTGAGGCATCGCAGCAGGCCGACATTTGGTGGTGACGGTGATGTTTTGATGGACCATTTCTGGCATCATTACCGTGTTTATATTCTAATAAGGAGATTATGTACACTGTATTATCATAATTATATTGATATCGTCTCCTATAGCGTAAATTGTTTGATGCAACATTTCGCATGTAGGTACAAAATAACCGTCATCTCATTTTAGTTTATCGTTATTCGATCGTTTTCGTCGTCATAGTCCTCACTGCGAATTGCTAGGTCGAGGGTTCGATTTCCGCCGAGGGCAGATATTAGTGTGATGAGAACGTGACTAATAACTTAAGAACGTACTTAAGTTCTGAAAAGTTCAGTAGTACAGTCAGGATTCGAATTTGCGATCTTTGTGTTGAAGCTCGAACAATTCATTCGCCAACCACGGCTCTTATAAATATATTTATATATTTTTTTGCGTTTGCTTTTTTTGGGGTTATGTAAATTTCAGTGGCATTGTCCCAATGTAATTATTTATTAGGCTAGGTCGCGTACAGTAGAGCTTTTCTCTGGCGTTACCTTTCAGTAAAGTGACAAAAAGCTCTCAAATCACTTAGTTCATGGCAAGTCGGTGTGGGCGCGACCGCCGGTGGTCCGTCGAACATTTGCATTCCGCCGCACGCGACGTCAAGTATACGAGTGACCCAATGAGACACACTTTCACGTGTATCCTGCCGTATTGTGGCCCTTATAGTGTTAGGTTGGTCCCCAAAAAGGTACAGAACAGCCGTAGGGTAGCAGATAAGAGTGGGATCAAAGAAAAATTGTTTCAGATGAAATATAGGGAGGTCATAGAGATTGCGATGGACAGAATTATAATGTATTACATCTGAGACTGGACGTTGGAACCTAAAATATATCTCTGGTGGAAAGCGGGTGTGTGGGTACCACCTACTTGCCTACCCCTTCGAGGATCCTTGTGGGTAGGCGTGAGGATATATTATTATTACATCTGCCAACAAGAGCTCTGATCTTAAGTGTATGATATAATATATCCTCACGCCTTCCCACAAGGGTCCCCAAAGGGGTAGGCAGAGGTGTATAGGTAATACCCACACACCCACTTTCCGCCAGAGGTATATTAGGTGCCAACGTGACAGATGGCGAGTCCATCGCCGTTACTCAAACACAACTATACATACGCCTTTGAATTTCTTCTCAGACGTATGCAGGTTTCCTCTCGATGTTTTCCTTCACCGTAAAGCTCATGGTGTGACTAATCACTGTACTAAAGTTCAGAAAAACTCATTGGTACAGACGGGATTCGAACTTGCGATCTTCGTGTCGCAGGCAACTGCTCGAACCACTCGGCCACCACTCGAGAACTTTATATACTCGAGAAGACACATAAGCTCTTATAAAGCCTGTTACAGTATCGTAAAGATCAAGAGTTACTTAAAGTGGTAATAGTGGTTATAAGTTAGAATATGCCGAGTGTCCACATTAGATTACGAAGATCTACTAAAGATAGACTATCTTACATATATCAGATATAATTAAGAGTAAATATTACTATCGCAGCATAAAGAACCCGGTTAGTTTATTGCACAGATGCAGGAGCCTAATGTAGATAAGCTGCTATCAGTACCACCTTTGTATCGACTACGTTCCATGTCACTACACTTGCGCTCAAATGTTTATACTGTGTACGGAATACGAAATTATATTTATCAGTGACGTGGTGGCCGAGTGGTTCGAGCAGTTGCCTGTGACGCAAAGATCGACGTTCGAATCCTGACTGTACCAATGAGTTTTTCTGAACTTAAGTACAGTGATTAGTCACACCACGAGCGTTTCGGTGAAGGAAAACATCGAGAGGAAACCTGCACACGTCTGAGAAGAAATTCAAAGGCGTATGTATAGTCGTGCTTGGGTAACGGTGATGGACTCGCTATCTGTCACCTTCGCACCTAATGTAACCTCTGGCGGAAAGTGGGTGTGTGGATATTACCTTTACACCTCTGCCTACCCCTTCGGGAACTCTTGTGGGAAGGCGTGAGGATATATTATTGTAGTGAGGTGTATAAATAAAGCAGCTTGCACCAAAATAGATTATTGGAGCCGACTTGTTAGGCTCAGTATCTGTACTCAATTATAACGAAGGCGTTGGACCTCACACAAGCTTAATTAACGAGTTGAAAAAAAGCAAGTGCTTATTCAGAGGAGGCGGCGATAACGCGACAAGCGATAACTTGAGCTTTGCCTTAATGATGGTATGCAAATTGTGTGCGCCCACGCACCGGCGGCGCGTTTGTTGTGTGACGCGCGCTCATTGGCTACCGGTCACCGCTAGAACGTTACCGGCAATTTGACGACAAAGCTGTTCGTATGTTTTTGTCTTGTGCTAATGACCATCACATTTGATTACGATCGCTTATATTTACTAGCTGCGTTCCTCGGCTTTACCCGCGTTATTGTTGAAACTTTATTACGTACACATATAAAAAAGAAATATATAAATCAAGAAGAGTCTTAGGCTAGATACTTCTTATATAAATAGCAGTGTGCCAATGAAAGTCTCATTAAAATGAGTCCTAGTCCGTATCAGAAAATAATTTAATAATAAACAAATATTTTTATTCTAGTCATTAGCAAGCAAGTGATTTCATATCACGATCATAATGATATAGATATAATAATAATAATAATATTAATAATATATCCTCACGCCTTCCCACAAGGGTCCCCGAAGGGGTAGGCAGAGGTGTATAGGTAATACCCACACACCCACTTTCCGCCAGAGGTATATTAGGTGCCAACGTGACAGATGGCGAGTCCATCGCCGTTACTCAAGCACGACTATACATACGCCTTTGAATTTCTTCTCAGACGTATGCAGGTTTCCTCTCGATGGTTTCCTTCACCGTAAAGCTCGTGGTGTGACTAATCACTGCACTTAAGTTCAGAAAAACTCATTGGTACAGTCGGGATTCGAACTTGCGACCTTTGCGTCGCAGGCAACTGCTCGAACCACTCGGCCACCACGGCTATAATAATTATGATATAGATATTATATCATATAAATAAGAATTATGATACAGATATTATATCATAATTCTTAAATAAGTAAGTTCTTAAACAAGTCTTAGTTTGAACACTAATTGACCTGTTATCTATCTAAAAAAAACTTAAAACACATCCATAAAAAACCATAATGAATAATTCGCTAACAAACAGTTCCAATTTCAAAACTCCACAGTGACGGTCCAAGCCCTAATCGGTCGTATCATCCAATCTATTGTCGTTCACATCGATACAGTATCGACGTAGCAGGTACGACGGCGGTCTCTGCACTTGAAATGCAATTTCTTATTTTTAGATACGTCTAGTTGATTCGATTATGTTACTCATTGATGCTAATCGATTCGGAGTGTATTAGTCTCTCCAGACAGATTTTCCATTTATTTTGTAAATGTGAGCAATGAATACAGCTTATAGAAAGATATCAGATGATAGATACTAAGAGCCGTGATGGCCAAGCGGTTCCAGTGGTTGCGCGGAGTATGACCCGAGTCTAATAGTGTGCGTGTGCACTCATAGGTAATCAGAATGTACCGTCAATAGTCATACATTAGAGGTTGCACACTTACATTATAAACTATGAGGAAGAATAGTGGGGCGCGTCTTCGTGGAAGGCACTGTCTATGTGCCTAGCGAGCGCATTTTGATGATCGAACTAAATGCATAACGAATTAAGGTAGCTTTACCTTTGCGTATCCTGCTTTGACAGACTTAGTCAAAGCTGTTCGTGTCATAATACATTGGTAAAACTCCATTAGCAAACACGGGTATGCATTCGCACAAGTTGTTCTGCGAACGCTTTCATTGCTAGTGGTTTTTTCGCCTTTTTCTCGGGCCGAATGCACCCCCTGTCAAGACAGCTTGAAGATAAACACGGGTGTGTGCACGAGGGGGTTACAACGCGTTTGCGTTCCGATTGTTCGGCTTTGTAGACCGAGAGCCATTACCAACCAAGAAATATTAATAAAAAAGTAGCTGTGCCCTGCCACGCTTCTCTGTGGCACATTTTAATAACCTTTTGCTGATACGAATATTACATAAATGCAATCTTTAAAGCGGCTTGTATATATCATCGAAATTTGCTTACCTGATTCAGAATTTTTAAAATTTTCCAAAGGGACAAAACCAACGTAACATTTATACCTATATATATTATTTAATAGAGAGTCTATCCCATCATTACTCATACAACTTATAAATACTTTAAGCAAGGCCTTGAGAACTCCTGTTCCTGTATCATGGCGATGATATATGATATGCCTATATTAAAACAATACTTATCAAAGAATTGTGTTAGCCACAATGATTTGAACGGTTTTTTTTTAAAACTGTCATTAACACTATTTATTAAGTTATCTTGTATACTAACACTATGGACACATGTCTGAATTAAATTATTTGATTTGCATAATGCTCGCACCCCAGCTCCTAGCTCACATTGCTGCGCCAGCCGCCAGACAGCATCCCTCGGTCCGGATATGAAGATAGCGTTCGGAAAAACGGCCGCAGTGATGGGTTATATGTTGTTCTTGCCACTTTTTGTGCGGCTTTTTGTCACCGCTTCGTTACGTATAGAGTCGGCCGCAGATGCTCCGAGCGCGATTGATTTGCACCGTGTGAAAAGTCATTATTCGGATAAATTTGTTTGCAAACGTATTGAGATACACTCAAAACGGTCGGGGGAAAATGACAGTATTTTGAAAATTTTGTTTGAACGAAACTTTTACTTCAGCTTAAGAGTATAACTCATTTCAGTGTGAATGATGAAGTATTTTTTCTCTGTTCAGAGCCAAGTCGTTGACCCTTTTGATTTTGTTCAAGGACCTTCAACAAACATTCTACTAATATCCAAAAGATTGTGAGGATTTTTGTTGCGCACGCTAGAACAGCTGAATGGAATTGTATGAATTTTGACATAGTATTTCTATTAACTGGATTACCATATAGGATGGGAAAAGTGTGCGGCGTAACGATAAAGATCGAATCCTTAATGAGAATATTAGCAAAGCAGCTGGCGCAAACGTGGTTGAAAAGAAACGTAGATAGATACATATCATTATTTAAACTTGCGTGCTTTTGCAAATGCCAACCTTACACGGCCTTTGCTTGCTCAAAATTAGGAATATCAGATGAACCTTGATCGTAGAAAATCAATAAGGCGTATAAAACGGCTCTTGTCCGAGCGCACGCCTTCAGCACACATTCTCGATTCAACACGTATTTACGAGGAACAATAAACTGCCAACAAGCAGCAATGTACTTAATGCCCCGTTCATAAAACTGCGCGGCCATCCGACTTCGTCCAATTATTTATTTTTTTACATTATTAAAGGTATAAAACTAAATGAAGGCAAGTATATGCGCCGGAGTCGGATCTCTTTGCTATAAAATTTTTATTGTCGCATAATTTGAGTGCGCTTGTGTTAGTCTGTCCGGCCAATCAGAGGGGCCTATTAGTACCTAAGTTATGATTGAGCCGTGGGGCCACATAGCCGTACGTTAGAGAGATACAATCGCCAACGCTAAGGGATATATTGCCACCTTTTATTGCGGATTGGCTGTGACTGGCTGAAATTTTAACTTACCGTGATTTGTATTCATAATATTGTCTCCATCGTATAGCTGAGCTTAATGTGTAATGTTAAGTTTGTTATTCGCTCGTAGTGTCTGTATGTATTGCATGTAGATAACATTACATAACAATATAGACAGATATCGTAGGTATCTCTGAGATCGCCGTAAGATCATAGTATATGACTACAAAGTATATAGCTGCTTATATAAGTAAAAGTATATACATGGAAAATCATATGTAATTTGTATGCCATCGTTTACCACTTATTAAGAATAAGGATTCACTTAAGAACAGGTGTAGTGTTTGATATTAACTGTTTGGAATCAATAATTAAAATTAACCATCAATCAATAAGATTTATCAATAGATACGTGGTGATCGAGTGGATTCAGTTGGTTCCTGCAACACAAAGATTGCAAGTTCGAATCCCGACTGTAAATACCAATGAGTATTTCTTAACTTAAGTATAGTAATAAAGTTAAGTGTGATGACACTATGAGCTCTACGGTGAAGGAAACTATTGAGAAGAAACCTGCATACGTTTGAGAAGAAATTTAAGACGTATGTATAGTCGTGCTTGAGTAACGGTGATGGACTCGCCATCTACCACGTTGGCACCTAAATTATACATCGAGTGGAAAGTGGGTGTGTGGGTACTACCTACCCTACTATACACCTCTGCCTACCCGTTCGGGGACCCTTGTGGGAATTTGTAGGAAGGAAGTTTTTAGAAGGCAAAGTGTATCTTTTTTAATAGCTTTAACGTTATATTTCCTTTGAGTTTTAAGACAGCTTGGTGTCGATACTTTAAGCCAAACTAAAATGACTTTTAATTCTATACCGATAAAGTACTAAAACAAAATACTAGTGTGCAGAATCTCGATACCAAACGACGGATGTTGATTGTCGTACCTTACTTAACACATGACCCACACTCGAAGGGTAACAGGGATTTGCAATTATTTGTGGAAACATTTATAGTTTTCCTGAAACTAAATTAAATTTTATATTATCATATACACTTAACAAAAACAATATCATTTCTTAAACACGATTTGAGTTTCGCACATAATCGAATGTTTCCAGAAATCATCAAATGGTGTCGTAATTGAGTTGAAACGAGAGGGTTCAATAATGTAACATAAATAATGAGAGAAGCCGTGGTGGACGAGTGGTTCGAGCAGTTGCCTGCGACGCAAAGGTCGCAAGTTCGAATCCCGACTGTACCAATGAGTTTTTCTGAACTTAAGTATAGTTTGTTTCGCCGTTACTCCAGCACGATTATACATACGCCTTTAAATTTCTTCTCAGACGTATGCAGGTTTCCTCTCGATGTTTTCCTTCACCGTAAATCTCGTGGTGTGACTAATCACTGCACTTAAGTTCAGAAAAACTCATTGGTACAGTCGGGATTCGAACTTGCGACCTTTGCGTCGCAGGCAACTGCTCGAACCACTCGGCCACCACGGCTATCTACAAAATATTGTTGTTGTGTAATATCTAATTCATGACTGTATTTATATGTCAAAATATAACAATACTTGGTTGAGTCCGTGACATGATTACCATTTTAGCAAGGGCCCGGCTATTTAGCAGTTGTATAATGTAGTGGGAGCGAGAGTATGTCACTCAGATACCGTCAATAGTACCCGCATCGGCATTGCAATAATACGGTATTTACATAAGGCTGTAGTCGCATTGTCGTAAAAGTTGAACGCCAGCTGTGTCGTAGTTAATTGTGCTCTTAATGCGGCGGTCATGTTCACAGGAATAGATAAAACTAGCATATGTCAATGGATACGACCGCGGGCTCTTTACTGTGAGCTAACATTGCGATGCTAGATGTATACCATGTTAACCTCAATTATAAAGCCGTGGTGGCCGAGTGGTTTGGCTAGTCACATAGATTGCAAGTTCGAAGCTCGAATGTAGCAATGAGCTCTTCTGAAATTAAGTACAGTGATTCACACCATGAGCTTTACGGTGAAGGCGAATATCGAGAGGAAGCCTGCATACTTGTGAGAATAAATGCAATGAGGCATATATACCTAGTCGTGCTTGAGTAACGGCGATGGACTCGCCAACGTAAAGTCGTAAGGCAGTAATGATTCGTTGAGCAAAATATTCAACAGCCGTCAGAGTTTAATTTATGGCAATACACGACATTTGCTTAATACTTTTATATTTGAAAATAGAGCCGGAATTTTTGCCTGAGTTTAAAGAAAAACTAATTAGACTTGTGTTGACCCTTGGGGTTAAGAATTTTCGTTGTAATCTTACCTCTTATATTTGCAACTATTTAATTGGTGTACATTGGCACGAACGAAACGGTACGTCAAAGTTGAGTGCCCTCACGGAGTGGACATTCGTACAATTGAGATTCATGCCCGTCACAGCAATCGCAATAAAAGGGCGTTGATTCATGGCATCGCTAATAAACAGTTGATCGTCACCACACTTTGTCATAGTTGGTGCGGAGGCACTTTGATTGGACGTGGATGACAAATCCACTGATGCATCAGGTCGTTCTAACTCGATTGATGTGTGCTCATTGAAATGCTAAATTCAAAATATCTGGTATTAAATGCAAAAAATTGTGAGGAAAACTCTGGATGAGCTTTGACGCAAATATAGATTATCAGCCAGATTAACACATACGTTATGAAAAACTACCAATAAAACAAATTTTAGGAGAGATGCTCGATTTCACTTTGATTGAAACAAATTTTCTTATGAAAAAAGTCTTTATTATCTGCTATCTGACTCACGGTTTGGGACAATCCCACTGTCAGTCAACATTAAGACTTCAAGACAAGAATAGAGGGTAACCTGCCATGCATTCAATTGAAGGAAGTGTGAATTCTTCAACTAAATTCATATCATTAACCATCCAAAAACAAACTGTTAAATCATATTTAGCCGTTGATTTAAACCACTCAGTCAGTGGTTTAAATCAATTTCCGTCACCAATGAGTTTTCTAAACTGTTGTACGATGGCCATATCAAAAGCTTTAAGGTGTAGAATATGATGCGAGGAAATCTGTTGACTAACTCGTGTATACTTAGAGCAGATTGGGCGTTCTAACTACTCTGTATACCTAAAGGATCTCTCGTGGGAGCTTATGGGAAGACGAGAATATAAAGAAGATTAAATTAATGGTATGACGTAAAATTCATGGCATCATTACAAAGGATTACATCAGATGGAAACCAATTGTTCAGATCTGTTAATAAATCTATCATAAATAGTTTATAACTCTGTGTCGTCCGTTGCCAAATGTCCGCATGGTCGCCACAATTTGTCCGTCTGTCTGTTTGATTTGTACTCGCTAATATACGCGTAGGTATATTATTGTCTCATCTGCGATCTTGGACGAGCTTATCAACAGATCCGTTGTCATTTCGAGCACTCGATCGTTTAACATTACTTTTTAAGGATAATCCTGAACCTGACTTTTTACTAGAATCACTGAAAGCTCGTTTCTATCAGTTAAGTGAAACTTTTCTATTTCCATTTTAAGGCTTTACTTGATATTAGTTTAGGCTACAGTCAATGACATTATAGTTAAATTACAAAATATTAAAAAAACATAAAACTATTTATCTATGGTGGAAAATAAGTAAAATTCGAAAACTAATTTAAGATCTTGTTCTAAACACAAGCTTAAGAGAATTGAGAGTGGCAAAAGATAATTTTAGCTCTTGCAAGGTATATATTTCGTCCGGATTAACTGAGATGATGTCCTCCTGTTAAGATGATGAATAGAGATTTTGCTACATTATATTGTTGACATGTGTGGCGATAACTTTTGGCAACTTTATAGCGTTGACTAATTGGTTTAAAATCACGTTGTCATTTGTTGGACCGCTTAGAGTGAAAGCGTTTTTGAAAAATTGAATAGTACTTCGAAATAGAGGTTGCTGTGACATATTTAGGTGTCAGTGTGTCAGTCAGCGCTATCTATCACTTAAATACGATTTCCCAATATGCATTTGAATTTCTTCTCATACATTCTTTGTCCAGCCCGTATTCTCAGAGATTTTGAGGTCAGGCCTCCCAGGGTTGTGTCGCAAGGAATGTAGTTCTGGGCCATGTCTATCTTAGTTTCTAAACATCGTAGTCTTTAAATATCGATGTTGAATTTCATCTCAGGCACACAAAGATTTCTGCACGCCATTTTCCCTAACCGAAAAGCCTGTGGTGTGACAAATCACTCCACCTTTGCCGAGAAACCTCAATGACACTGACCCTGGTTTGTAACCTGCAATCTTGTCGTTTATTAAAAGTTCGCATTCTCGTGTACAAGTTTATTGACCCTTTAAGTCGTTCACATTATCTTGTTATCTCCATTGATTAAAGTGTTTATTCCTATTACTTGGAACGTATTATAAGTATAAAAGATTATCTCAATATGAGATCTGTTTAATTCTGATCCTATGTTGGAAGTTTTACGACGGATTTATATCACATTAATTTCGTGATACCACTCGAACGTTTCTCGTCTCGATTCTTGAAGGGACACATCGTTACGCGTTGAATTTATGTGCATTTGTACAGATTATAAATTTTATGGATATGCGACTTCAATTTGGTCCTTGTCTAATGAATTCCAGCGTTATGAGCCTCTCCGCGGGGAATCAAACTGCGCATCGTCTTCGCGAGACTAACAGAATTAAACCTGTAAGCCGACACGCCAAGATGTGTCCACGACGGCTTCAAATAACACTTGAGCTTGATTTACACGATTGATTCCCAAACTGAATAAAGAAACTGCAACTTTATTATTACGTTATAAAGTCTAATTTATAAAATGTTGAGACGTGCGCAGAATCTCGTCTTATTAAACGAGGTACAGGGCATCAGTATCCATCATAATTTTGCCTCATTTTGTAATGCAGCCACGAGATGCAATATTTTCATATGAGTTACCGCGTCCTTTGTGCTGTTTGTTTGAGTCTTGACTGCTTTATTATAAGGATGACTTTTGTTTGATTCAGCGGCGGATGCACTTTGCACAGCAAGTGCGTAGGTATGATATCTCCGGACAAACTAGTTGCGCCGACTGGCGGGAAAGTTGTTGATGCTAGAAGCTCTGAGGATTTTGTTTCGCTAATCCGTTTACCGCAATTTCTCCTTGGAAATTAAATCCCGATCCACTGCACGTATAATCGAATGCTAGAGCCTAGACCTTTAAACATGAGTGACGGTTGGCGATGATACACATTAAAAATGTTTTAGCAAATATTCATTTGAATTGGTCACACAATCAAAAGTTTGCAGAGGTTCACGTCCTATGCTGGTTTTATTTATTTGATATAAATAAACGTGAAACCCGATATTGTGTGTGCAATCAGGCTCTAGTGCCTGATAACATATGAACCACTAGAGGTGTCACTGACAGACGCCGGCAGATATTAGCGACATTATTTTGAAATCGCTCTACTGCAAGTTTATACACTGTATTACTTATAATTTTCAATAATACAGATAAGTTATAAGTGTCCGTACGTAATATCATTATGCTTATTATCATATGCTGCTGCTTATATCGCAGCAAATGGAGGGAAATCGTGCGGGAGAAACTGATGCAGTGGGGGAGTCACGACCCTCAGTAATGAGGAAAACGACGCGAGGAGGAGGATTATCATATTATTATTTAATTTATCATCATAACTAAATATAGATATAGTACACAAACTTTCCGCCGGGGATATATTTTATATCACCATCTGTCACGTTGTCACGTTGACAAAAAATTACTATCCCATACATCATTGAACTTCTTCTCAAACGTATGCAGGTTTCCTAACGATGTTTTCCTTCGCCGTAAAGCTCGTTAAGTTCAGAAAAACTCATTGGTACAGTCGGGATTCGAACTTGCGTGAGTTGTCCTTGAGTTTCCGATTTGATCTATGTATTTAGTATTTATTTCATACATACATACATATCATCACGCCAAGTCCCTAACGGGGTAGGCAGAGAGTATAGAGCGCCAGTTCTCTCTAGACTTACATACCTCTTTCGCTTCGTCTACATTCATCAGTCTCTACATACATGCTCGTCGGTTTCGAGTACTCTTAACGTTCCCGTCCTTCAGAGTCCGATCTATTTGATCCAGGTAGTTGGAACGTGGCCTTCCTCTGCCTCTTCTTGCACACTTTTGCTTTGTATATCTGTTTCGTCAATCTTTCTTCACTCATCCTTTCTAATAATACGTTAAGTATTGGATATTTAACGGATTTAAAATATCAATCTTTAATGGAAATGTGCAGCCATTAATCATCAACATGCATATAAGAGCTGGGTTCTTGAAGGCGTCTATAATGCAATTCCTTCGCATACGTAATGAGACACACAGTTTCCTTGATCTGAATCATACACGTCACATCGTTGTCTCCTTTCTATGTTTCCTTCTAAGACATTTTAAAAGGGACTGTATTGTCATCATAACTGTATAATATATAACCCATTATCCACAGACAGTGTCTCCCCGGTCCACGCATCGCCAATATACAATCCTTCAGAGGGAAGGCTTGCCAGTATGTAAAGACGATGTCCCAGATTGTTATCCGCCATGCCGGGCCCTAAATACCGTTCGTTGCTAGTCCATTGACTCCCATATTTACGCGGAGCATTACATTTTACGAACGCCAATTCCATAGCGTCATAATACGATAATATTTATCTAGAGATAAGAACGTAGACATTTTAAAGAATAATTCATATAATATTCATTGACTACCGTTAGATTCGTATGATTTAAAATGGATAAAATAATTGGATATGGGACATGTAGATCATAAACTTATCAAATCGACTGAACACTTAAGCGTAATAACGTTACGAGTACTTGAAACTTTAAATGAAAGAAATGATGAATGTGTATGAAGCGAATGAGGTCTGCAGCGTAGCGAGAGCTGGCTCTACCTCCCCTGCCTATCTTGTAAGTGATTCGGCGAGATTTGAATCTGTTAACAAAAAATAATATAGTAAAATGATTAATTCCAGATTTAATAATAAATACCTATCCGATAGCGAGCCGTGTGTCTCATTAACGCGTATTGCCCTAATCATAATTATAGTAATTGAATCCAAATTACTCCACATCACCCAAAGACTGTTGAAAGAACATTTTCGAGTGTCAGTTGTTGTTTTGACATATTTTTAATCAACCGAAATTATCGAGCGATCATTCAAATTAATCATCGAACACGGGATATCTTAATTAAGAATTCATTAATAAACTCCAGTGAACCAAATAAACTGCACGTTTTTAACGAAAACCTATACGATCGACACGCAATTTACACTGAACGATATTTGTTTATTTTATGGAAAAGCCATAAGTGCCGAGTGGTTCGAGTAGTTGCCTGATTGCAAGTACGAATTCCGACTGCATCAATGAGATTTTATGAACTTAAGTACAGTGATTAGACACACCACGAGCTTTACGGTGAAGGAGAACGTCGAGAGGAAACCTGCATACGTCTGAGAAGAAAATTAAAGGCGTGTATAGTCGTGATGTATATCGAGATACGGCGATGGATTCACCATCTGTTACGTTGACACCTAAAAAATATCTCCAAAACAAATGGGTGTGTGGGTACTACTACAAACCTTCGCCTTTACATTGGGGGAAGGGATGAAGTAGTTATACAAGAAAAAATGTTAAACAAAAATGTATATTTCATAAATATATATTTCAAACATCGAGAGGAAACCTGCATACGTCTGAGAAGAAATTCAAAAGGCGTATGTATAGTCGTGCTTGAGTAACGGCGATGGACTCGCCATCTGTCACGTTGGCCCCTAATATACCTCTGTGTACTGGCTGTATTGTGTGTGTTGGCACCTAATATAAAGTGGGTGTGTGGGTATTACCTATACACCTCTGCCTACCCCTTCGGGAACCCTTGTAGGAAGGCGTGAGAATATATTATTATATTTCATTAACATATTTTTTCCAAACTTCTCATTGTGAAAACCTGAAGAATTTCCATCCATCCATCCAATTTCCAAGGTATTTTTTTTTTTTTTTTTTTTTGTATTGTCTCTCGTAGCGTGAGTTCCGGGAACTTTTGCTACTTAACCGGTCAATGGCGAGACCTAGGCCTCCAGCCAGGCACTTTAGTACCAAGCAACACAGCTAAGGGCACCCCCTGTGGGGTACGAACCTCGGCTTAGGGCGTTGCTGGATCGCGAGCAAGGGAGCTGGGCTGGACTGGTAATTTTTTTTATATATTATTTGGGGGCGGGATTTGCGCGTCTGGCTCGGCGCGGGCCGGCGTTTGCGGAGGAGGTCGGGGGGGAACATTACGGCTTATTCGCGTCGAGCCTCGCCGGCGAGGACGGAACAGTGGTCGGTTGTGTGTAGTGTTGGTATGTTTTTGTCGTGCGTCCTGGAGGATCGTTATGTCGTCATCCGATTCGATGACGGCATGTCTTAGACGCCTTATCTTCGAGATAAGGGAAGGAGTGTATCGGGCGGCCGATACGACGAGGGGGTTGGGGTGATTTACAGCAGAATCGAAATGACGTTTGGACAGTTTTTTCAAAAACTGTTTTATAGTTGGGACTTTGAGGCCAACGTGGAGTTGACTATTACGCATGTACCACGGGGCACCTGTGGCTCTCCGGAGAAACCGGCTTTGGAGCACTTGCAGGGGGTTGAGTGTTGACTTGCTAGAGTGTGCGAACACTACACCCGCATATGTCATGATTGGTCGAATGCACGTCGTGTAAATCCTCACCTTGGATTTCAATGAGAGTTTACTTCGTGCATTCAACATGCTGTGAAGTCTACTGAGCGCGAAGGCGGCTCGCGCGCGTACCGCCTTTACGTGGTGACGGAAAGAAAGGCGTTGATCGAGGATCACACCCAGGTATTTGGCTTTTTCTTCCCATGGAATGGGTTTGCCGAAGAGGGTGATGGGGGCTACCCGTGGGCGTTCGAGGCCTTTCCAGAATAGAATGGCTGCGCTTTTGGTGGAGTTCACTTCAATTCTCCATTTCCGGAACCACTGCCCCAGGGCTGTGACCGCGGATTGGAGGTTGTCGTGAATTCCCTCGGGAGTTCTACCTTTGTAGTAGATAGCCGTATCATCGGCGAATAGAGCGCTTTTAACTCGTCTATGGAGGGGAATGTCGCTAGTATAAAGCGTGAATAGGAGTGGCGAGAGCACTGAGCCTTGCGGGACTCCTGCTCGTATGGGATGGGGGGAAGAGAGTGTGCCCTCGACTCTGGAGCGGAAGGAGCGGTTCGACAAAAAGTCCCGTACTATGCGTACTAGACGGTCCGGCACGCCCAACTGGTACAGCTTGTATATTAAGCCGTTGTGCCAGACCTTGTCGAATGCCTTCGCCACGTCGAAGAGGAGCATACCCGTGTTAGAACCGAATTGGAAGCCGCTACTGACGTCTTCCACAATACGGTGGACTTGTTGGACACAAGAGTGTTTGGTTCGAAAACCGAACTGTTGGTCAGGTATGACTTTCTTAGAGTCTGCAAAACTCTTTAATCGATTGTAGATAAGTCTCTCGTAAATCTTGCATAGGACGTTGAGGAGACTGATGGGGCGATAACTGGAGGCTTCGGTCTTGGGTTTCCCTGGCTTGGGAATACCTATAACCGTTGCACTTTTCCAGGATTGGGGGAAAAAGTTATTGCTCAGTGCGGCATTGAAGATGGCAGTGAGCAAAACTAGGAGATAAGGAGAGAAGAGTTTAATAACTCTGTTAGTGATCCCGTCGGGACCTGGGGCTTTCCTGGGGTGTAGATCCTTGATCACTTTCCGGACTTCGTCGACCGTGATTGGGGCGATGGGCTGGTCTGGGTTTTCAGAGGGTGGGAGAGATAGTTTGCTTTCGACCTCGGCTTCCACCTTATCGAGATGGCGCGGGTCTACCGGCAAGGTGCTTGGCGTACATTGAGCCTCGAGACTGTCGGCCAGGCACTCGGACTTCTCGTCGTCGTCAAAGGCGGGCCCTTGATTTGAACGAGTGAGGGGAGGCATGGACGAGATTTTGTCCGATTTGAGTTTTCGTTGGAGATGCCAGAAGGCCAAGTGACTCGGTTCAAGTTCCCCTAGGAACTTGTTCCAGCGAGCGTCGCGCAGGTCTTTCATGCGGTATCTCAGCTTGCGCTGGAGTGACCTCAGAAAGGTGCGGTTCGCTTCAGTCGGGTGAGCTCTATGAGCTCGGAGGGCGGCGTTCTTTTCCGTCACTAGTTCACGCACGTCGTCAGGAAGTTTCCAGCGATGGTCTTCCATCACCGGAACTTGTCGTGAACAGGCGTCCACGGCTGACTGTACGTGAGCTGTGAGGGAATCGACTGCCTTTTGAGTGTCGGCTGCCGACTCTATGAGGGGCGGGATACTATCTAAGTGAACAGATGAAGAGGACTTGAGGAGTTCCTCCAGTTTTCTCCAGTCTGTTATCTTTTTCTGAGGTGGGGACTGACCTGAGTCCGGGGGCCTAGTCGGGGGGAGAGCGCTAAGGTCACAGGTCGGTGGTCGGAATCTAACTCGTCGTGCGACCTCAACGAGTGCAAACGGAGGTTTACATTCTTGAGGATCGCAATGTCTAGTACGTCCGGTCGGTGGTTGATGTTCTCAGGGTAGTGGGTGGGGTGCATAGGCGCAATGACGTCGAATTGGAGGAGCCCGCTGAGGTCCTCCAATTGGCGTCCTCTGTTATTTCGTGAGTGGCTGTTCCAAGCATCGCTCTTGGCATTCAGGTCGCCCGCGATAATAACCGAGCTACTGAGGTTGATGAGGGCTTTGATATCAGCTCTGATATCGGCCGTTGAGTTAACTGGGGAACAGTATGCAGAGACTATCGTGATCGGCTGATGGCCGGTCATTCCTAATCGACAGATCGAGGTCTCAATGTGGGAGAGGGTTGGTGGTTGGATTGGGATACAGTGCAGGGACCTCTTGTAATAGATCAAAGTACCGCCGAGGGCGGATCGAGATCTATCATTGCGAACTACGCAGTAGTTTGCAATTCTAGGGTCTCGGCGTGATGGTTTCAAGAAGGTTTCCTGCACTAAGAAAACGTCGATATTGTTGTCGCGGAGGAACGCGGCGATCTCTTCCTTTTGGCTGTGAATGCCGTTGGCATTAAAGTAGCCAATTGAAAGTGATCGGGGTTTGATTCTGCTGCTTACGTTTGAGTCCATTATTGGCTGGACGAGAAGGTAGCCAGGGACTCCGATACATCGGCGTAGTCGCCGAGCACCTTGAGGAGGGCCAGAGGGTCCTTCCGGACGGCCCTGAGGCTTCGTGCCATCCCGTTAACCCTTGAGAGGTTGACGGTGGAGAAAAGATCCGCCAGGAATGCCATGTTGGCGGAGGTTTCAGAGGGGGATGAAGTGGGCTGGACCGCCTGGGGTCTACGCGGGGGAGTAGCAGCCTGGGGCTGAGGCTGTTGAGGTTTGGCGGTGGTGAGCGACTGCAGAGGTGTAATCTGCGGGCTCGAGGCCGCTGAGGGGACAGGTTGTGGGAGGGGTGGAAAGTCCCTCGGAGGGAGGGCCCTCCACGGGGAAGGTCGAGGTGGGGCGGGTTGCGCGGGGGGGGCATTACGCCATTCGCGGGCCGCCGCCCTCTTGACCACGACCGGTCTGGGCTTGGGGGCTTTGGGACAGCCCCTGTAATTGGCCGGGTGGCCTTCCTGGCGGCAAAGCACGCAACTAGGAGGCGAGTCGGCGAGTGTGCGGTCCTTAGGGCGCGAGCAGTCGCTCGTCCCATGATCACCCAGGCACTTAACGCACCTGGGTTTTGCGTTACAGTTACGCGATGCATGCCCGTATAGTTGGCAGTTGTGACGCTGCCCTATAGGGCCACCCTTGTGGGGGGTTTCAACCCTTATGCCAGACAGGTGGCATATGGTTTTTATTTTGAAGACGGCTTTACCGTCGGGGGAGTTCTCGCAGATGGCGAGGACCATGTTAAATGCCTCTCCGGCATTTTTTCGGTGCATGCGGTGCACTTCCTTCACTGCGACATTCTGAGCCTTGAGGTCTTCTTTGATCGACTCTGTGTCGATTTCACAAGGGACGCCGCGGATGACGACCCGGAGTAAACGGTCCTCCGGCAGATCATAAGTGTGGTATTCCACACTTCTGGCCTGCAGGAGTTTCGTGAAGGCTCGGAAATCGGTCGAGTTTGGGAGGTGCACCTTAATGCCTTCGGCTGTGGCGGTAGCGCGAGTGAAATTTATGCGGCTGGTTTGGCACCAACCGGAGATTTCCGTCCACTTGGCCTTTGTGTGGACGAAAACGGGGGGACACGAGCGCTCCTTCTTCGAGGAGGGCCGCGTGGGGCGCGGGACGGGGGAAAGCCGGCTAGCCTGAGTGGCTTCGGCTTCCGGAGAGGCGTGGGGGGCGGGGGAGGGGGGCGCTAGGGAGGGAGCTACCGAGGAGGACTGTGCGGAGGGCACGGGCACGGTCTTGGGGGCTTTAGTGGGAGGGGAAGGTGAGGTTGAAGCCTCCTTCTTTTTTGCGCGTCTGGCGCGCTTCTTGGAGCCCGTGACGGGCGTAAATTCGTCCGAGGAGCCCGCGGACGACTCGGATTGTAATGACTCCATTTCGGAGTCCACAATGATAGATTCGGGGGACAAGGGGGAGCCTTGAGACTTGTTAGCCTCGTTTGTGACGGCTATGATGGCGCTCTTGTCGAGCGCTGCTGTCGCCTCGGCAGGGGGGGTACCCGCGTTTATATCGCGGGTGTACTCGTCATATTGACGTCGGAGGGTGGGCACGGCGTCTAAGAGCCGCGCGAGAAAAGCCAGTGAGGCTTGGGGATCCACACTTGTGGACATGGTGGATGCAGACGTGGGAGGGCAAGGTGGTAAGGGAGACGTGTTTCGGGGCGCGGTCGCCCAGGGGAAGAAACACGTAAAGAAACCCCTGGTGACTTAAACGTAAGGGTCCCGATCCCCGGGGGGTTGACCCGGGGGTGTGTACTGAACCCTCCCTGTCGGGTGTAGACAGGGAGGTGAGTGTGCCTATGGGGTGAGCCCTAAGCTTGTATTCCCGCTGCCAGTCTTATTGTGCAGCGGGTCCCTGACAGTTCCGGTGTAGAGAGCACTAGTCCGTGGACAGTGCCCAAACTAACACCGGAGGATAGGAGGTAAGGAATAGGTAGGGTGGGCGGTGGGTGATGACCAGGCGCGACTAGGTTAGACCCCAAGGCCGGTGAACCTGGTCCCGTCCGTTTGTAGCCTTACCCTGAAGGGGCAAGGCTAAGAGCGCAACGGGGCAGCGCCCCACTCGGTTTCGTTGGCACCGTTTGATTTCCACCGAATGACCACGAAACTGTGGATTTTCCCAGAAGGGGACAAATATTATTGTCGAGAAACAAGAATTGTGATTGTTGTTGCCTTGAAAAAGGCGACCAACAATCACCACGTGCGGTGCGTAGCGGCTAGCTAACGCGTGGCGATTTGCGTAGCGGCGGGTGTGGCTTCTGCCGGTCGTAGCGGGCGCAGAGCGCGGGAGCGGTGGGAGCACACGTCTGCTCGGTACGGCGGCCGGAGCGAGAATGCAATTTCCAAGGTATATTTATGATAATGATATAATTATGATTATATTTATGTTAACTATAGTATTCACAGACTGTAGTATATGAGGTGACCAAAAAGAGCCGACTGGCCTATGGGATATTAGATAGAGTGCGGCGCTGACTCATAGCAACGGTGTAACATGTTTTATGCTGTCGAGAGTACAGTGAGTTTGCTATAGTTTAGTTCAGCTACCGTTAAGATTTGATATTTAAATAACAACGCTCTTTAAAATGCAAAAATAATGACATGTACATATACATACTAATCACCACACCTTGTCCTTCACGGGCAAATAGACTTAGTAGTATAGAGTTCTTTCTAGACCTACAAACCTCTTTCGTTTCATCCGTATCTTCATTCAGGTTTCGAGTTCTCTTGATCCGTTCCGATACAGGATTGTGCGATCGATTCGATCTATGGTTTTTCTGTCGTTCCACACGCATATAGAATATTCCAAATTTATTCACTTATCCTGAAGTCAAGCGATACGATTTTATCAAGGTCGTATCGAATAATGTAAACGCGACCATATCAATATCCAGGTAATGAGGGGTCGGTAATTAAATGTCGTCTGTCAAAGCCGTCGCCGCGTCAAATTACGTATATTCAAAATGGCGGCGGTGACGTCATGCCCGCTCGCGCGTGAAATATGAAGGATTTACTTTTTGATAGATAAATTAAATTGATGATATTCGCCGTGTACAATATGATGGTGATATTTACGGAATTTGGTATACATTGATTGGGGAATGCAGTTGAAATATTCATAAAGAAATGTCCTTCTTGGATTTGTTTCAATATTGACTTTACTGTCAATCAACAGCTTGTGCCTCAGAATAAGATATTCACACGCGCGCCCACTCCCACACGCCGAACTTCTAAATATCTCTTTCAAACTTTAATCCCATAATATTTTGTCAGCGTCACATCTAACGTTCCCTTGGCTTATTTTTTCGCTACCCGACCGTGAGACGTTCACAAATCACTCAAGATCACATCCATAATTTAACTGCGCGCGTCAAATTTGACAGATTTATGACGTTTTCTTTCACAAGTCTCTTATTATAGGCGCAAGTCAACGTACAATGAGCCTAAATGGGGACTTATGGCAGGAGCCGAGTTTCGGATCGCAAGTTTTGAGAATTGTGCGTTGTACTTGCATAAAGAAGGCACGAGGTTGGCTTTTATCTGGTTTTGAGATATTTTGTTTTGTGATTTACGAGTTATATGTACTATAATATAATTAAATGCATTATGCAGTCGTTTACGTTGTAAACACAAGTATGAGGTCAAAACTTTTTTTTTATTAAATTTTAATCTTCCTTATTAATAATACTATAGACGACTAATCGAGACGTAACTTGGCATTTTTTATGTTAACTTCACCCCAAACATATTCCCAGAAGTAAGGAACGTATAATTAACAAAGCTCCCGAGGCAGGGGCGACATTCTCGTAAATCAACCGAAATAGTAGATAATAATTAAATGTATGACGTGAGATTTATTCCGCAATAAATATGTCAGTCAGCGACTGCCCCTTAATAACGCTGCGCCCCTGGTCTCCTGTTTGCTACAGTTTTTACTCAAAGGGCGGGTCTTTTGCCGTGTTTTATAGTTATACATCCAATTATCTTAAATATTTATTTGATCATGGTCATGAGTGGCCGATAATAGTGAATCAGCTGGCCAGATCGCAGTCGCTTCGTGATCTTGTAACCAGACCACATCTGGTAAGATCGAGTGCAGGGCATACAATTGTTTGGATTAGGCTTCCAAATACGATACATAAGCAAAGCAGAATATTATCACAGAATTATTATAACGCTGCTTTTGTTCCCCAAATACTAGGAAATAATACACCCAAATTGGCTTAGGTACTACAGACAAATGAACAAATGTGCGAACCAGAAAAAATCTTTTCTACTTCGTTCATAATAATTTTTGCACAATATTTTACGCAAAGACAACATTGTTTTGTCAAGAATGAGAAACAATAGATGTGCTATTCCAATAAGGAGCTTTAAAGAACTTTTTGCATGGCTTCTGGGATGACTCCAGGTAGCATTAACAAACCATGTTGTGTAGCTATATTTATGTTGCCTTGGAAACCTGAATCTAATGGAAAATGAAAGGGACTTTAATATATATGAATGTTCTTTATCAACATACTCAGCGCAACTAGCGTTCGCATATCTTTATCGATGTTGGAGCTTCAGTCGATTGAGGATGTTATACGCTATGCCAGTAGATGCCTTTCACAGGAGCCTTGGAAGAGTGCCTTCACTGTAAAATCTTGCAGCGGGCAGGTGGTGTTAGGGCAGGCCATATCGGCTGTCAAAAACTTGTAAAATATCGGCGGTATTCGTCGGCGGCCGCGGGCGTCGCAGTCGCTCACAAAGATATCTCCAAGATTTATACACCGTCTACAATGGGGTACGTTTTAATTCTTTTCATATGAGACAGATTTATGTTCGACCAGATGTGCGCGAGGGAGATAGCTCGACACCCTTTTAGTGAAAAAGTTAGCTGTGAATTCGAGATAATGTAGTCATTGGGAGATATGATTTTGTAAGTCAATATTATGATCACATAGGACTTACAACGATACGAAAGATAGTTACATATTCTATTCTTAAAATCTTTATGTCCTACTAAGTGATACTTGTCTAGGATTACATACATACAGAGAGAGAAACAAGAACTCATAGCATTCATATTACTTAAAAAAGTCTAGCTTACTGTCTAGGTGTCAAGGATGAAGAAGAACTATGTCGGTTGGACATTAAAATTTGTGGTAAAAAATCACATGTAATACATGTTACTTGGGCTTAAGTTTTACAAGTCTAGTCCATAATATAACCAGTAATTTACCAGCCTATTACCAATGCAGTTACCTCAATGATACTCCCTGAATTCTCTTTACGATCATTTAATAAGTATTCAAATCAAATAGCTTTGATCAAAGTCAAGGAATAATAAAAACACGAGCTCTGTCGGACCACTTAATAAATTTTTGTTTCGGTCCGTATGGAGAGCAAAAAAGCTATATAAATCGAATAACCAATAACACTATAGTTGGGAGTTTATGGTGATGCCCTTGGACTACGTTATCGGCGAGACGATTCTTTATTGACACTATAAACGGGGATTCACGGGGGTGTCTCGCCGCCCGAGCCGATGCGATTTTGTGCGAGATAATCGCGCCTTCTTATCCGGCCCTGTTTCATTGTAGTCATAATATATTTCTTCATAATTGTTTACAATATCTTCTCGCCTTCGTACAAGAACGACCGAAGGGGTAGGCAGAGGTGTAGGTAAATCACCTTCTTTTCACCGAAATACATTTAGGTGCCAACGTAACAGACGGCGAGTTCATCGCCGCTACTCAAGCCCGTATATATCAATAAATTTAATAAATAAAAAAAAAGTCTTTGAATTTCTTCCCAAACGTATGCAAACAAAGCGTATTCTTCTCACTATTTTCCTTTGCCGTAGAGCTACTATGTTGTAGTCTATATTGTCTATTAAATTAGCAATATTGCAGCGAATTTGTATTATTCCTAATAAATGCAAAACTGTACCATTTTGAGCATTTCTTTTATTGTAGGTATTTATTTGAATCACGAACTATAACACAATTACCAACCCTTAAGTATCAATAATTCGTTGCTACTTAGTTAAGTATTTTTATTATCATTATCGTAGTAATAAAAATAAAGTACATTTTACAAATCTTATCCCCGGCCGGATTTAATATCGTTTTAGATCGTCAGCAGCCGCGGCCGCAATATAAACCCGTGTGCTCCCACAATTACCCTGACTGATTTACAAGGCTTTAGCGGAATATGTCCACGGAGCCTGTTTGAGCCACCGACCCAATAATCGTTAAGACAAGCTGCGTATTTTTTTAGAAGAAAGAATTAACTCAAGACGGCACACTCACGTATTGATGGCTTTTAAATTGTTTTACGAGCTGCATTCGATGTTTGTTCGAGTTACGATTTTCAAAAGCCCCCGCTCGTTTTATAAGCCCGTGAGTTTCCGATATTCGTTGCAGGTTTTGACACGGTCGTTTAGATTCGCGATTGTTTAATGGGTTCAAATAAAATACTATAACGACGGTTTGATTAGAGGTTTCTCACAGACCACTTGCTGATTGTATCTCATTGCTGATCACCGTGCAATACTTTTTACACTTTAATTCGAATTGGTTTGAGTCGAAAGTCCTTTCCCACGCCTGGCTGACAAACCGTCTCCTGTGGTTATGTTAGCTGTGTGCCCGGTACCAATTTATGTTCCTCGATAGATAACAAAGTACCGGCGGAAATACACTGTCAAAAAAAAAACAGAATTACCTATAATTTACAGGATATCAGACATCAGGTCGTATGCATATCTTGGACAAAAACAAAAATTAATCAAATAAAAAACGTCCCACAATGGTGATCGAGAGGCCATGTCCGTCATAAATCGGGCCCTATCACTGCATCGCATGTCACTGTATCGCGTTACGACATTGTCTCTTTCATATCGTATTTATTACGAGGGGTTTATTCGAATCACTCGGAACACGTCACCCGGCTCTCATAAATTGTGTGACATATCGCCCGAGTTCCGAGAGATTTTGTTTATAAAACAACCATTTTATGAAATAAACACCTTACTCCGATCAAACTAAGGGCCAAGATGCGACAAATTAAGTTCCAGTCTCTCCATATCTCTGTCCATATTAATGGCGGTTAGTTCTTTTTCAATCGAGAATATTTTTATATGTGTTTAATAGCTGCGACTTCTCGGATTTGTTAGTCACAAACGAGAAATGATAGCTATTGATTGAAATCATTAACCGGAGTAGTGGCGTCCTGCGCACCACCGCATGTCAAACATTTCAATATATCGGGTTCAGGTCATCGTGGCCACAAATTAGTATGCTAATTAGTTGGATGGATAGATGGCGCTGAGGTATTAGTATATTCCAGTTACATATTTTATGTAAATTTACATATACAAATATTTATGATTTCATTTACATGGGTACGAGGCACATCTTTAGCCAATAGCTTACAAAAATAGTAGTGAAGAGAGAAAGGTAGAGTTGGAGACGTCTGATTCATATATAGTAGTAATAATAATAATATATCCTCACGCCTTCCCACAAGGGTCCCCGAAGGGGTGTATAGGTAATACCCACACACCCACTTTCCGCCAGAGGTATATTAGTTGCCAACGTGACAGATGGCGAGTCCATCGCCGTTACTCAAGTATGTTGAGTGTGTGTGTGTTGGCTAAAACAAGGAGAAACTTCTAACATATATTGATTTGTATCCATAAGCCTTTCTTCATCATTACAATCTCACCCTCGTTCACACCAGTTTACGAGTCTCTTGCGGAAGCGATCTAATATGAAATTACCCTGCACATTTTTTAAGGGAACACATCTCAACTGCATTTATAAAAGTGTACTTGAAACCGGCCGAACTTTTTATCTATACGATATGAAGGACTAAGCATAATACCCATAATATTTACCGCTATTAACGTATACGTGTCTATTTGCAGATGAGAGAGAGTGCGTCGGCGGGAAGGTGGCGCGACCAGTAGACATGCGCTCCAAGCAGCAGCCGCGACCATCATACCGCTGGCTGAGCACCAACGAAAACGGTCAGTAATACTGATTGCCATGGAAGTGAAGGCTTTTGATGAAGGCACCAACTCACAGATACATACATAAAATCACGCCGTGTTCCTCGCGAGGCAGGCAGAGAGAGTAGAGTGCCAGGTCTGTCTAGACTTACACAGTATAGGCAGAGAGAGTAGAGTGCCAGGTCTGTCTAGACTTACACAGTATAGGCAGAGAGAGTAGAGTGCCAGGTTTGTCTAGACTTACACAGTATAGGCAGAGAGAGTAGAGTGCCAGGTCTGTCTAGACTTACACAGTATAGGCAGAGAGAGTAGAGTGCCAGGTCTGTCTAGACTTACACAGTATAGGCAGAGAGAGTAGAGTGCCAGGTCTGTCTAGACTTACACAGTATAGGCAGAGAGAGTAGAGTGCCAGGTCTGTCTAGACTTACACAGTATAGGCAGAGAGAGTAGAGTGCCAGGTCTGTCTAGACACACACACAGTACACCAACTTAGAATATTCAGTTTTGGCTGCATACATTATACATAACTTTCTTTCCGCTGAATCGTCACTGATGGTACAACTAATAAATAAATAAATAAATACCTTGGGACAATTCCATACAAATTGACCTAGACCCAAATTAAGCAAAGCTTGTGCTATGGTAACTAGACAACGATATATTTACTTATATAGATAGATATATACTTAAATACATAGGACATCCAAGACTAAGGTACAAATATTCGTGTTCATCACACAAATATCTGCCCTCAGCGGGACTCGAACCCGCGACCTCAAGTTTCGCAGTCAGGAGCTCTAACCACTAGACCAGACGGTCGTCAAAGTTAAATAAGTAGTTAAACGCTCAATGGTGCCTACAGTATGTTTTCACTTGCGTACAATTTGATTGATTGGGTTCTTTGTTGATTGCATACGCACATGCTTATCTATCTCTCTGTCGAATACCATCCAATTCCGTTTAGCCCTTCTGGCAAGATTAAGGTACAAATATCCCCACAAACCTGCCCCGTTAGGGACTCGGCGTGATGATATTTATATGTTTGTATAACTTTCGAATACATATCATCACGAGTCCCTAACGGGGTAGGCAGGGAGGATAGATCGCCAGTTTACTCTCGAATCTCTAGAGTTACATAACATAACTTTCGCATTTTTCATAATATTAGTAGGATAATGGGCGATTCGTTCTTCTTATTCGTTTGGTCAGGAAATGCTCTCTGTTAAAAGTTTACATTATGGCATCTTCATTGACACCTTTGTACCTCAAATTTCAAACTTTCTTCAACATTCAATCTGTTGACACGCCTCTTCAATCAAACGTATTAGTTGCTCAAATATACACATCTTAGACAGCGTCTTTCTACGTACACCTCTATCTAGCAACAACTACCTGAAAGGGAATACGGTTTTTATATGCTCACCTTTAGGTTGAAATTCGAATGAACTGGCGCATTCACAGTGCATAAGTTAATTTGTTTAACAATTGAATGCGGGACCGTGACGTGACAACTCGGAATATTCAACTAAAACTCGCTATAAATATAAAGTTATGACCAAAAAAATTGGTCATACAAAACGCAAATGTAATACCAAGTAATAACTCATAGGTCTTTTTGTATGAAACTAAGGCACCGTGAAGCGATAAATAATATTTATTTTCGCTATTATACGCGTTTTGTCCGTTGTAATGGGTGCAAAGCGCAGGGTTTGGGCGCGGCCATAGAAGGCGCGGTGGGTGACGTCACACCGTGGAGAAACTTGAGGAGCTTGCGACCTGTTTAATTGGGTATTTGTGCTAATTGATCACTAGTTAGGGAATAATGTGTGTTCAGCTTATATTTATTTTAATACTGATTATCGTATCGTAATAATAAGCCCCCTATTCTTAATGTATGCTTTGTAAAACGTGAAGATATATATATCTGAATATATGTCGTGTATAAAAGAATCTATCAACTAATTAATATACAACATTATCTTGAGTTAAATATTATTTTTTATTAATGTTTTATTAATAAAAAATAATATTTAACTAGGTGTGTCCCGCAGGACAAATTTGTAAAAGAAGAATGACGATAACCATGTTACTAAACGAGCTATGTGAATAATTATTTTTCCAAATCGTTTTCGTACTTCCCATGAGTAATGCGTTCAAACAAACGAAAAGCGTATAGATTTCAGTTCTTTTACCGTGTATTAATTGCCGTAATAGCTAAAAAAACATCCAACAATTGTAGGTACATACATTATTGTAGTAATTTAAAATGCATATTGTGAACACCAGACCACCTAACAAGTATTTAAATCAACCCACCGTTTAGTTGCGGCAGCTGCGTCAAAATCAGCGTATCGCTTGCACAATGACTTTTCAGCAAAATGATAAAAAGTCCACATAGTTTAGTCAAATTTATGGGCTGTTGGGAGCTTGATTTACAAGCTGCTTTCTTTTGGATCCTTTGTCGAGCGTCACAGCGTGAGGGCAGGCCTGTATATTGCATAACAGCAATGCGACATTTCTTCATGGTAGTGTAGACAAGTTTTTCGTTAAAATCAGTCCGCTGATGCTCCATTAAAACGATAAATAATCATATCATCACGCCGAGTCTCTAACTAGGTAGGCAGAGAGTATAGAGCGCCAGTTCTCTCTAGACTTACATACATTTTCGCTTCGTCCACATTTATCAGTCATTCTTGACGTTCCCGTCCTTGAGCGTCCGATCGATTTGATCTAGGTAATTAGAACGTCTTCGTCTTTCTCATAATAATATCACAAATACAAAAATTGGTCAGCATGTATGGATGTGTGTTACTCAGTAACGCCAGAATGGTACGCCGCCGGCATGAAATTTGACCCAGAGGTAGATTCATAGGCGGGTGTAGCCGCGGGCGCTCTCTTAGTTCTTACTTATCTCTTACTACTCTGGTAGCTGATTTGTTTAGTTATGTATAGCTGTGTATGGTTCACGACTGGGCAAAGGCTTCCTCTCTCTCCATACTCCCTGCTATCAAGCGCAACTTCTGACCAATTGTTCAGATGCATGCAGTTCGTTCCGTCAGCTTGTACCCTCGAATGCGAGTGACGTTGTGTGGCGTCTTTTACATCGTTGGTAATTGTTACAGTACGTCATATTCTTTCATTTAAAGACACCCGTCCATTTTCAATATCTCCTCAAAGTCGTCAGCGGTCGAGTATCAGTACTTTTTTTACACTCAACCATAATCGTTTGACCAACACAACTTTTATTGCAGGCTTTTATATACGTGTGAAACAATTGTTAGCCCACAAAACGGTGAAACACAATGAACGTGGGGATATACCACGCTTTTGTGGTTTTACGACTGACTCTTGGCTCCCAGTCTTTAAGCTTTTATTGGCATTGATGTCACTAAAATGCTGCAAATCATTCTGCTTAGAAAAGGATTCGGGCCTCCTTAAGTACATTACTTGGTTACGATTAGTTGCGGCGGTTCATTGTGAATTTAATTATTTATTGCATTAAGAAAGGGTAATTGTATTTATAGCGCGTCTTCATAGTGTTATATTAAGGCCATTAAACGTAGCCGGTGGCAATTTTTAATGAAAATCAATCAATAAGGGAAGCAACCACGCCGCAAGCAACTTTATTATCCAATGAATCGCCATACTGCACAATCGTAAAACCCTTCATAAAATAACGTAAAAAATCTGTCGAATCCGCATAAAAGTAGTGTTTACAAACAGAGAGCGCGGTTAATCTTTACGATCGGGCTCGAATAGGCCCGAATATACCCGATGGCTGATTTATAGACTTCGGAATAGCTCCCGTCTTTTAAACGGTCCGTCCGATCGCCGCTAAATTTACGGCTTCATAGGGTTTTATAACTGATTTTATCAGTCGTAAACTTTTACAAGCCGATTTAGTCGCTATTCATTAAGGACGCGCGTACTACCCATTATGACTCATATTACTCACAACTTATGTATAAAATAGTACATATACCGATACTCATAGAATGTATGTTCTTCTCGCCTTCGCATACGGGTCCCCGAAGGAGTAGGCAGATGTGTGCAGGTAGTATTACCTTCACATCCACGTTCCGCCGGGGATTTTTTGTGCCAACGTACATACTTTCAATTTCTTCTCAAACGTATGCTGGTTTCCTCTCGATTCATGCATTACATATGTAAAAATATTGGATGTAAAACACGTGACTTGTAAGATTCCTGCTGTATACATTTTTTAGACAATCGCATGCGATTTCAAATTTGCAAAGTTTAAGCAGTTGGAATCCGTTTGGAAACTTTAATTGAGCATTATTCAATTACGAAAGACATTTAAATAGACGCGATAACATATTTAGTAGCCAGTAGAGGTGAGGCAAGTTTAGTCGTCAATAAAACACGTAAACAGATGCTGAGGTCGGTGTCTGATCGTAAAGCGGGTCCAATCGCCGTGTGCGTGGCCACACACGCAGAACCGCCAAGCAGGATGTATGGAGGTACAAATAACGCATTTCTTACTTTAATTACTAATTAGGAATAAACATTAAAGATTAATATTTGTTTTTGAAGATTAATGTCTTTAAGATTATCAGTTATAAAAACAATTTATGAATCTAGTGAGATTCATAAATTCTTTTTGCGAGATGCTAATTCTCGTAATATTATAAATGCGTTAGTTTGTTCGTTTTTCACTCAAAAATATACTGAACAGAATATTAAGAAATTTAGCACCAAGATAGATTTATTACTTGGATATATTCTGTTCTCTATCTAATATCTCTATATAATCAAACTTTATGTCGGTGAAATAAATAGATAATTTTATTGCATTAACTTGCTAATATGCATGTAAAAAAAATCGCATATTTTTTTTCGTGCAAAAATTATTCGCTTTTATTTGTATTTTTTGTTTGGAAAAGATCCACCATCCCAGAGGATTAAGTATGTAGGTAGCTCGAAAGTGGGTACACTTAAAGAGTTCCATCTAAAGTGGACACCTTGTGACCTCGTAACAGGATCTGACATCCTGCCGGAGCCGGCTTGATGAATGCAACTGGAGACTGCTAGTAAAGTGACCACAAAGATGAACTTTTAATACATATTTGCTATCAATTTTTTTACGTCAAATATTAGGTTCTATAGAACCTTATATATTTAATTAAACCTTACCCAGCATATAAGAAATTTAAGGACGTAAGTCGTGCTTCAAAAAGAGCGACGTATCGCCATCTGTCACGTTGGCAACGAAATATTTCTCCAATAAAAATGGGATGTCTTTAAAAATAGAAAAGTTGTTTTCTAGAGTATAGTTCACTACGAAAAATTTTTAAATTACGAAAAATGTTGATGCTATTCGACATGTATAACTTTCAAATAGTCAAACTTTCAACTGACAAATTGTCTGCTTAGTTTTTTTTGTTTTTAAATGCTTCCTTCCAATACGGCCTATCATATATTTGCGTAATTGTCCCCATTCTGGGGCACCCTGTACCTATAGTATTTATACTTCAGCGTAGTGAAAGTCATAATTTTATTCTCACACGGTCAGTATCGTGTCCCAAGATAGTCGAACGGCATCCGGGACCGATGGCGGGACATTAAACTGTCCTCGCGCACTACGACCAATAAGTAAACGTAATGTTTATACTATGTTTATAATTTATCGTTAAATAAATCAGAGGTAACGCTTTCCTTGATGTACGTGAGTCATGCGCTGTTAGGAGAATGTTTATCGGCGCAACTTTGTACAGCCTGTATCCAGTTTATTTATCAGCAGTTATGTCGTTCTTATTGCGATTTAGTGATCACCCGTTAACACAGAATAAATATTAACTGTTTATCTATATTTTAAAGTATTTGTAACGAGCTAATTATCTTAGTTCATCGAGGGCTGTTTCGCGTACTTACCTGTCCTTCATGTTCACTTCATGTTCACATCACTTTTGTAGGAGTCCGTAGTAAACTACGAAACCTAGAAGTATATGATGTATTTAAAAGGAAAACTATCACGGTTAAGTTGGCTTTACAGGTTAACGAGTAATAGTCGGCCAAGTTATACAGTGTACTTGGAACTACGGAAGCCTACACTGCGCGTTGCCTGACACGCTCCTGTCCGGTTTTAACTACATCTCTGTAATATCCATCAGGTGTGTAATCGGTAGCTACTGTTCTTATACAGCCTATTGTACCTAACAACTCTTTTATGGCACAATACATGTCTGTAAAAACATGCTTCATTAATGCCCGCCGGTTTCGAGAGCGTTGTAAAATTGTGAAAGTATAATTTCAAATCTCCCATTATTAGATACAAATATATTCTGATATATGATGTAAAAACCCAAATAAGATTTAATAAAAAAAATACGCCTCGAACTGTCAAAAGATTTTGTCAACATCAGCTAAGAAATGATCAAAATAATGATGTAGATTGTGAGATAAGCGAACACGAATGGATTTATAGTACCCATTAAATGTTAAGATTTACGGCCACCATAAACGCGAGCTGCTTAACTAATTATTGACATGATATCTGAGGCTTGCGTAAGGAGATGCAGTCTACATGTATCTCCAACTCCCTGATTAGATTTACATATTACACATCACATATAAAATATTACATATTACTAAATAATACCAGCGCATCACGGTTTCATCCGAAGAAAATTTGTTTTTTTGGAGTACTCATTCTTTCAGAATTCATTCAGGTGGGATCGAATATGAAATTTCCAGGCACACTATACGCAATTATAATTCTAGCAAAACTAGATTTGAAAAGAGTAGTTTGTATGAACGCGGTTATGTTAGGAAAGGCAGAACAGTTACAGTGTGTAAGTAGTACCAACCACACTATCCGCCGGAGAAATATTTTAGGTGTCAACGTATTAGATGGCGAGTCCATTGACGTTACTCAAGCACGACTATATATATATATATATATATATAAGCTCGTGGTAGCTGGAAGACCAGGGAAATCACCTGCTTGACACAGTCCCATAACTTACACATTCACAATAGTGGCGACCCACGGCTTACCCTACCCTTGAGCCTTTTTCGGTGTAAAAGGCAATAGCTGTCACTATTCCAAAAAATAAAAACCTTGGAACAATACCACACAAATTGAAATAGCCCAAATTAAGCAATTAGACAAATATATTTATACTTATATAGATAGATAAATACTCGTTTTCATCACACAAATATCTGCCATCAGCGGGAATCGAACCCGAGATCTTCGCAGTCAGGAGCTGTAACTACTGGACCTGACGACCGTCTAATAATAATAATAATGTCAAGCCTTCTAATTTCGTGGAAGAGGAAGAAACAATATTTCATTCACACACACATGCAACGACACACATACAAAGGCCCTCAATTTTTGTAATTTCTAATAGATGTGCGATACTCTTTACCTATATCCGACCACCCAGGTCAGCTATTAAGGTTCGGAATATTATATTAACGAAAATATCCACGTGCTGGCTTCTGAAGAGGCACTTAAGACATCTTCCAATAATATAATGGAATTATCGTAAATTATGCGCAGATACGCATCTATGTTTGTCAAATTTACGCATAAAATGATCATATTTTACGTGTCGAATATACATACATATGCATTTTGTTCCAAAATTCTAGCGCTGATAGTCAAATTGCTAATATTGGAAGCCATTTGACGTATAATTCATATCATTATACATACACGTTATAAAGAGCTATGATAGCCGAGCGGTTTGAGCAGTCGCCCGCAAGACTAAAATTGCAAGTTCGAATCCCAACATAAGCTTTTCTGAACTTGAGTACAGTGATTAATGACAGAATTCTGCGTATGCTTGTGAACATATTATAACAATAATATAATATATCCTCACGCCTTCCCACAAGGGTCCCCGAAGAGGTAGGCAGAGGTGTATAGGTAATACCCACACAACCACTTTCCGCCAGAGGTATATTAGGTGCCAACTTGACAGATGGCGAGTCCATCGCCGTTACTCAAGCACGACTATACATACGTCTTTGAATTTCTTCTCAGAAAGATATTAAAAGACGTAGGTATGTATAGTTGTGTTTGAAAAACGGCTATATAATCGCCGTATATCACATTGGCACCTAAATACATGAGGCGAGATCCTATTCCATTGGGAGTTTTGAAGGTATGAAGATCGCCCAATTGTATTAATGATGCAATTATACATATATGTTCATACATACACACATATCATCACGCCGAACGGGGTAGTTCTCTCTTCGCTTCGTCCACATTCAGCTCTCTTCTCTCTCTTCATACATACTTGCCTGTTTCGAGTACTCTTGACGTTCCTGTCTTTAAGTTGCCGATCGATTCGATCTAGGTAGTTGGTCTTCCTCAGCCTCGTCTTGCACACTTTCGCTTTGTATATCTGTTTCGCCAACCTTTCTTCACTCATCCATTCTATATGTCCAAACATATTTAATATTATATACCTATCTATATTTTATTTAACTATGATCATAAATATATCAGTTGGCATAGCGGTAGCGCGATGATGCTTTCAAATTATTTGCATAATAGGACTCTGTGGAAATTAAATATTAATACATATACCTTGCATATATTAACAATACGTATGTATGCTAAACCTCCCGTCTTGTGTACGTATACGATCCATACTTACTATCATAAATAAATACGTTACTTCTATAGGGAAGACGTCAGCTTTCTGTGATTGTTCGTAAAAGAGAACAAATTTGTGATCTCCCTGTTTAACGTTTTCAAGTAAAACCTTTTTCAAAATGTTTTTTAATGATGGCGTAAACATTTTGAATGTTGGATACGAGTATTCATATGTTAGTTTTATTTGTTGTTTGATAAATATATAGACAGCCCGCTTATAAAGTTAGCATTTGTCGCTGTGACCTCCTTGTATAGTGAATGAAGTGTCCTAGTGAACTTCCGCTGCTAGTCCGGCTGTAGAAATGTCCACAGACAAAGTCGACGTGTATCACTATGTATGAAATTATTTTAATGAGACATTCCAATGCTGTAATAAAACGTCGTTTGGTATCAGTCAGCCTTGTGATAAATTGAAGGCGATAAATTATTTTTGATTTTATTACGCACGTCAAGAAAGTTTTTAATAATCTTTGCCTCATCATTTTCTAGGACGGTATGTGACCTTCGAGTAAGAACCTTCTGATGAACTAAATATAGTATATTTTTGAATATACCTACATCTTGTAAGAGCTCTATCGTTGTTCCAAGTGCCACCGATCTGACTGTTTTAGTTTTTAACTGCATTGAGAAGCCATAGAGAAAAGCCGTGGCGGCCAACTGGTTCAAGCAGTCGTCGGCAACACAAATATACCTCGTTCGAATCCCAACTGTTGTTTTTACTGATCTTAAGTACATTGATTAGTCACACTACGATCTTTACGGTTAAGGAAAACATCGAGAGGAATCTTGCACACGAGAAGAAATTCAAAGATATTTTTACAATCGTTTCTGAGAATTGGCGATGGACTCGCCTTCTATCACTTTGGCACCTAAAATATATCTACGGAAAATGGATGAGACGACACATAAAACGTTGAGCGAGCCATTTTGTCCGTCAGAGGCAGTAGGAAGACCATTTCACATAGCTTATTACTTTATATAATATTCTTATATGTTCATTACTTTTTTTTTTATACAACAAGAGTGGCAAACAAGCATACGGCCCACCTGATGGGAAACGATTACCGTAGCCTATTAACACTAACGGTACCGAAGTATCACTTGCGCGCTGCCACTCTTTTGTTTGGAGAGTTGTACTGTGTTGACAGCATCATAGGACTAATCCCTCTGCTGCCAGCCCCAAAGAGCTCCTTACTGGAAACCTTACCTATTCACCGCATATGAACAAAACTGGCAACAGGCAGAAATTGTTTTATTTGGCTACGGACTTCTATAAGGTGGAGGTCCTGCCCCAGTCGGGCAGCTCCAAATTCGAACGGAGAGTCCGTTACGCCCTACCTCTCTTACATACAAATAAGCAGCACGCCACTCGGCAATCATCGCTCCTATACATGCAATAATAATATCTTCACACCACTTTGGTCGGTAGGCAGACGCCCACCAACACCGTTTACATTTGTGTCAGCTCAGATTGAGGGCATCTACGTCTTTCTGCCACTTAGGTAATATTTATTTTGTAGTAACTTTATGAGAAAGTTCCAAGTTCTCTTTGAAATACTCATAAACGTGTATACTTCTAGAGGAAAATAATGAATTTTAGAAACCAATTATGTCGCCAGGTAGCTATTAATTTGTAGTTAAGAGGATGTTGTCGAATGCGTAGGATTGGAATCCCGACTACAAAATATTATAAAATTGTTTTAAATATAAAACACTAATTTGTAATTCAAATGTTTAGAAATTGATCATGAATATTCAGTAAAAATGGTCACTTAGTTGTCTGGAAATTTCATTATCGTATATCAATATTAGGGTAATTTTCAGAGTTTCGTACTAATTTTCAATGCTGATTTAAATAATATAATATATCCTCACGGCTTCCCACAAGGGTCCCCGAAGGGGTAGGCAGAGGTGTATAGGCAATACCCACACACCCACTTTCCGCCAGACGTATATTAGGTGCCAACGTGACAGATGGCGAGTCCATCGCCGTTACTCAAGCACGACTATACATACGCCTTTGAATTTCTTCTCAAACGTATGCAGGTTTCCTCTCGATGTTTTCCTTCACCGTAAAGCTCGTGGTGTGACTAATCACTGTACTTAAGTTTAGACAAACTCATTGGTACAGTCGGGATTCGAACTTGCGACCTTTGCGTCGCAGGCAACTGCACGAACCACTCGGCCACCACGGCTCTTACTGACTTAAATATGATGTTATATCATCGCACTGAGAGCCCAAAGACAGGGTAGACAGGGAGAGTAGATCGCCAGTTCTCTCTAGACTTACAGTCCTCTTGCGCTTCATGCATATATTCATCAGTTTCTTCATACATGCTCGCCGATTTCGCGTTAACATGGTTGAGTTGATGAGTCGATCGATTTGATCTATTCTTCTTTCAGCCACTTCGATCATATAAAATTTTCCGTACCTATATACAATATGTATGCAATATGTATATATATATATATATATATATATATATATATATGTATACAATATTTTTCAATAAAATTAAGGCTTTCAATTTATTATGATAATTTAAGCTGATTAAGTACTTATGTACAGGGATTACTAACACCACGACCAATATGCAGAGGACCCCTGAGTCGCCCTTGAGAAACAGCAATGGATAATTTTGTTATTACAAATCCATAAAAAATATAGATTAACTTATAAACGAGGGCAATGACTTCATTAAGAGATTTGAACACATATCCGATCAGGGGCCGTTTATTAATATTTAGATCATTAATTAATTTTAGTGCCAAAATAGATATAATATCGTCGACCAACATTATCAATAAAATAATTATTAGGTATATACATATATTAGCTGACTGACATAAATAATTTCAGTAAACTGTCTGATTAATTCTTCGACAAGACGATTATCATTCGAATTAACGATTTACAATCGAGAAGCGAGGCTGACACTCTACTGACGGGACATGTTTATTAGCTCGAATACGAAATATTTCTTTAAATTATTTAAATTATACCTAGAAACACATATTAGCGGAGATAAGCTATGATGGCCATGCGCCTGCGCATGCAAACGAGTAAAGCTTGCCATTCAACTTTGAACATTAATGCTTTACTTTTAAGGCTCACGAATACTTTGGAGAGTTGGTGTCAACTGCATTACAGTATTAGTTAGTTTATTCATTTAAGTCGATTTAAGATTTGGAGAATCGTTATCAATAGACCATTCAATAACCGTTTGGTATAGACATAAATTGTCGTTTGCGACGTGAGTTACCGTTTCGAAGATGGCATTATGCCGTGCAAGACAAGGGCATAAATATTATACGGTAGGGTTTATCTCTGTTCGTTATCTATCTGCGGTAAGATGGAAAGCTGCTGGACCTCTGAGTGGGTGATGTTCCTTTTATCATTGGTTTAGTTTACGTCAATCGATTTTATACCGATAAGTTCGTTTGTTATGGAATATTGGATGTCACTGCTCTGCTTACCAACAGTTTCGAACTCGAACTTATATCATCATCATAATTTTCAGCCCACATGCACCCACTGCTGGGTATAGGCCTCCCCGGTTCTACGCCAGTGTTCTTGGTCCTGAGCCAGTCTCCACCATAGTTTTCCAGCCACCTTAGCGATGTCTTCGGCCGCCATTTTATCGCCCTTGTCCACCTACCGTCTCCCTGTCTCATCAAGTGGTCTGCCCATCTTAATATACTACGTGTTATATTACGTGTCACGTTGTTTGTCCGCGATGGACTCCTACACTACTCAACCGATTTCAATCAAATTTGCACAACTGCAATTTGATTGAAGTTTGATCCAACTTAAAAGATAGGATAGCTTACATCACAATTGGACCCGATAGATGGCGCTGCGATCGTGTTTCAGGAAGTTTTACTTTTTCACCCGGGCGAAGCTGAGCGGGACAGCTAGTTTTATATAAAAATGTTTTACGTATGTTTTTAAAGTCTTTGCAAATTGCTGATAGAGTATCGATGTTAAGCGAACATAACAAGCTCCTTATTCGTCATGTTTGTATAGGTAATAAATTACGTGTTTCATGACATCTTGACGAGTTTAATGTTTTTATGTTCAACAAATAATGCAATTTATCTCATTAATTCATTCATTAGAATAGTATTTATTAAAACATTAAAAATAAAAATGTTTTAGAAACAGTCATAAAATAATTTTAAGAGCCTCTCCGATGATGAAACCCCTGTGATTCAGGTGTTCTAGTATTTGTTCATCGCAAGTTATATACTAATGAGGCAGCCAATTAAATTGTGTCACAAATGCTTAAACCATAAATGAGAAAATATTGGGTTAGGCAGAAGACAGTTCACTATAAGAAACAACATATATATAGGTATACGGTCGAAACCTCCTCCTTTTTTGAAGTCGGCTAAAAATAAAACTCATCAGCACAGTTGGGATTCTAACTTGCAATCGTTGTGTTACGAGCGACGTCTAACACCACGGCCACATTCTCCCCACGGATTTGCGACTTTCAAATTAGCCACAATGAAAATCAAGTTGATGAACGAAGGCATTTTAGTAAAAGCGATGCTTAAAGCCTTACCACTGATGTAGGTAGCACACCTCACAACAACCCTCATCTCTGTCAAAAATAGCTGTCCCTTCTAGTTTTTAAATAACACAAGTTCTATTCGGATTGTGTGTAGTATCGATTAGGGATAGAATCGGGATTGATGTTAATGTCCCCCACTCGGCCGGGAACTATTTTAACTGCTCCGGATTGATGGGCGACGGTGGGCGGACGAAAATACTGCGCTCCTGGAAATTTATTTGTTTTGTTACAATCTGGGTGGCACTCGTGACGATCATTAACGAAGTACAATATGGCACCTGAGAATTATATTCGATCAATCAATGGCTTCGAATACGTGGAATAGCTCGATATGATGATAATCTAAATAGTTCGATTCATGCCATCACGCCGAGTCCCTAACGGGTATGCAACTTACCCTATGCACCCAAACTAAGTGTAATGTTCGGTTATAGCGTGTTTAAATTAAAGGATGGATGTGCCCATCCTTTAATTTAAACACGCTATCTCTCCTCGAGATTACATTTTTTGATCAGGAGCAGTATTCTATAACACGAGTCCCTCGCGTGGTAGGTGGATAGTACAGCGCCAGCTCTCACTACACTAACTTCGTTTCAACCACATTAATCGTGTCTGGTCTCGCACTGTGCGCTTCCAAAGGAGTTTTCTTCCGCGAACGCTCAGGCTGTGGAATGAGCTCCCCGTTGAGGTTTTCCCTGGAGAGTACAGCATGGAATTCTTCAAGAAGGGTGTGAAAAGATTCCTGCAGGGTCGGCAACGCGCGAGTGATACCCCTGGTGTTGCAAGCGTCCATAGGCGGCGGTAACCGCTTACCATCAGGCGGACCGCATGCTTGTTTGCCACCCAAGTGGTATAAAAAAAAAAAAAAAAAAGAAATCGGTCTCTTAATATGCTCGTCGGTTTCGAGTACTCTTGACGTTCCCATCCTTGATTATTCTTTCAGGTCATTATTTCCATCGCATCAATACGATGAATTCCAAAACCTTGAGTAAATATGATCGTGTCACGTCCTTCATAGGGTAGGCAGAGGAATTGTTGTATAAGCACAGTTGTACAAACAATGACAGAATAAGTACCATATTGTATCAATACTCTTTTTAAAAAATTTAGTTACGTTTTCACATTAACTCATCCATATAACTACCTAATTTTCTAATATGGTTAAGATGATCTTATACTAGATAATAGACTGATGTGAAATTTTAAACTCAATAAGCTAAGTAGATCGCGCCCCGAGTCTCCAGGTATCCAAGTTCACAGCCAAGGATATAACACGCGATGACGTGATGTTCGGCGAACAACTTTATGGGGTGTGGCCCCAGTGCTTCCGGAGAGCGGTTGGATTCAAACAAATATTTTTGTAGGGCGACAGATGCTTGAAATAAAGATTTTATTCAATACGTCATTATTGAATTGTTTGCATTATTTTCTACATCAATATATCTACACGCCTTCCCACAAGGGTCCCCGAAAGGGTAAACTGTAGTACCCACATCCACTCGTTTTTCCTAATATGAAATATTTTTAATAGAAACAACAAAAATACAACACTATAAAAAAAACTAAACGACTAAGTTGTTTAGACAAGTAAAATTGCAATGACTGTGCGTAGTCAGATCTTATCTTAAGATACTTAATTGTCAACAAATTCATAATATAAATTATCCTAAATTACTTTAAAGCTGATATTCATGCCTCAAAGTGATCGGTGAACGACCAACATTTGGAAGCTTTAAGTATAAATAATTTTATAACAGCATTATCGTCATAAAACTAGCAACGGTTTGTCGGCAAAACTTTAGATTGAGATAAATATCTCAAATAACCATGAATGTTTGATTTTAACGTGGCTGTAAATATTGTTATCTTCGGGAGGTTTTAAAGTCACTCATATTTTATAGTTCTCTTATTTTAATGGTGAATTTAAATGGTATTCTAAATATAATAAATACGGATTATTATTCGGAAAGTGGTCGTGTGGTGCACATCTGCAGCAATTATTACTTTGGTACATTTAGTTCATTAACATATTAGATTTAATAAAAGGCAAGAGTAGTTGTCACCCGCCTAAGATTCCCGCTTGCACTCACGTCGCGCCCTAGCTCGATGGCTGATAAATTCTATCAATAACAGGGGCGGGAGACGTCAGGCGTCCTCAATAGTGTTTACAGCGAGAAATGTGTGGCTTAACGGCAACGCTAACGTCGGAGTGCATTTAAGTTTTTCCGTTTTCCGTGAATTTAGAAACTACATCCAAATAATATAAATAAGCCGTGGTGGCCGAGTGGTTCGAGCAGTTGCCTGCGACGCAAAGGTCGCAAGTTCGAACCCCGACTGTACTAATGAGTTTTTCTGAACTTAAGTACAGTGATTAGTCACACCACGAGCTTTACGGTGAAGGAAAACATCGAGAAGAAACCTGCATACGCCAGAGAAGAAATTCAAAGGCGTATGTATAGTTGTGCTTGAGTAACGGCGATGGACTCGCCATCTGTCACGTTGGCACCTAATATACCTCTGACGGAAAGTGGGTGCGTGGGTATTACCTATACACCTCTGCCTACCCCTTCCACAAGGGTCCCCCCTTGTGGGAAGGCGTGAGGATATATATTATATACATCAAAATAATTTGTCATCACTGTAAATATTACCTAGCGTAACCTCAGTAATTACGAAACAAATGTATGACTAGCTTCTTTACATTATTAACCATTAATCACATTAGAAATATACGTATTAAAAATTCTGGAATATTTTATATAGGTACATACTAGTTGTCCCGGGTCGCCCGGGTGAAAAAATAAAAGCCACGGGCTCTAAACTATTCTCGAATCCACTTGAAGACACACAAATTTCATTCAAAGCCGTTTAGGCGGAGTTCAGTGACATAAACACGTACAGTAGAATTATATATATAAAGTTATGTAATGTTACTATATGGTATGTTAAAGACATACATATAAGACCGAATTCCTAACGGGCATAGAGCCATTTCACTATAGACTTACAGATCTCTTTTGCTTCAACTACATTCATCAATCCTCGCCAACGTCACCGCTGCTATCTTACTCATTCTTTCCATCGTCCATCATTCACGCTAAAGTGCCATGTTCACAATGACCCCTATTTGAATCTCTTCTATACGAAGTGGGTACTGCCATCTACCACTGTCCTCGCGACAGTACAGTACACCAGTAATATATCGCTAACAGCCTGCTCTCAGATCGTGACCGGACCCGCGACACCTGCTTTAAAATACCGTACGGAGAACTAAACCTGTGTATGTCAATTCGTTGATAAATGTTTATAGCCCTATTATTACTACTGGAAAATGAAGACGTCTGTTTATATATATATGGACACATATTTAATTGTTACACATAGCTGTAGGACGGGAACGTCAAGAGTACTCGAAACTGACGAGCATGTATAAAGAGATTGATGAATATGGATGAGCCGAAATAGGTATGTAAGTCTAAAGAGAATTGTCGCTCTATACTCTCTGCCTATCCCGTTAGGGACGGCGAGATCAAAATCAAAATCTTTTTATTTCACATAGGCCCAGGTGGGCACTTATAAAACGTCGAAAAAGAAGCACGGTTCGGGTTGGTCACTTCCACGGAGAAGAACCGGCAAGAAACTCCATGGTTACTCTTTTCAAATCATTAGGCATATACAATATTTTTTATAGCAAATAGCAATAGTACCCAAGTATGGGGGAACAACGTAGGCCCGACAATAGGTCGCTGCTTACTATACAAAGCATACATAAAACAAGATAATTATAACAATGTTAGATGATATATACGTACGAATGTACATAGCTGTAGAAGGAACAAGACACATCTTAGTAGGTAATCTGTAAATTATGTTTTTCTTGCTATTTGCAGAGGAATCGTGACTAGACTGAGACACTTGTACGTGTAGGTAAAGTAGCTATACGTACGCCATGAGCACTAGCGTTGTCGGCACTGTCATCTGAATGGACGGCTACGTCATATTGTTAGTTTACTTAAACATAAGAACTAACAAAGTAGGCACAAGAATTGACCAGCTCATACAAATGATACAAGATATCATCCGAAGCAGATGTCCTCATAGCCGTAACGCATTTGACATGTCAGTAATTACACAAACGTTTCAGCGAAATTCTCATTGTTGATGGGCGTGGCTTGGTGTGCTGTAAGATAGATCAAACGGCAAATATCGAAATGTCATGCGTACGCGCAGCCGACGAGTGAGTTATACCGGTCGTGATAGTTCAGGCTGCAGCAACAGAGAATAGATCCGCGATCGGATATCGCAGATGGCTTTGTGACAGCAATCGCATTACATTTGCTGTCAAATACCAACATTGTTGCTGGGAAAATTCCCAGTTTAAGGATTGAATTGAATATTATGACGTTCTACACTTGAAAAAAGTTGCGAACGTCAAAATAGTTTTTTTTTTATGAGAGGTGACTTAAATAATTTAACTAATATATGCAGGTACCCATACATTCATTATCATCGATAGAGCACCAGCTATTTCTAAACCTACAATACTCTTTCGCGTCATCCATATTCTTTCCCTCTTTCACGTTCCCATCCTAGAAAGAGTGTTCAACCCTTTGCTCTTCTTCGAGACACTTTCGCAGTGTGCATATGTTTCGTCAACCTAGCCAACGTAGCATACGTCTTTTCATCTTTACAATAACACCCTCGAACTTTTAAAGCATTCAGAATTAAGCATCATCATATTTGCTATTGAAAGTTTAGTTCGACATAAATTGTGATGTAATTTTCCCTGTTAGCACATCCGCAGTCCTCGTAGCCGCGTTAAGTCGATCAATCTCAAGCAAGGCGCTGTCTCTCGCGATGTCTCTCGCCGCGGGCTAATAAGGCGACACCTGTGGCGCTACTTGTTGCTGGTGGCTGTTGCATTTTTGATTGTCCACTGTCCTAGCCACTAGTTAAAATGAAGCTATTCTTTTGTGTGATGACCACGAGTATATTTATATATATATATCCTCACGCCTTCCCACAAGGGTCCTCGAAGGGGTAGGCAGAGGTGTATAGGTAATACCCACACACCCACTTTCCGCCAGAGGTATATTAGGTGCCAAGGTGACAGATGGCAAGTCTATCGCCGTTACTCAAGCACGACTATACATAGGTACGCCTTTGAATTTCTTCTCAGACGTATGCAGGTTTCCTCTCGATGTTTTCCTTCGCCGTAAAGCTCGTGGTGTGACTAATGTGAGTATATTTATATATGTGTATATATGGCGGAAAGTGGGTGTATGGGCTCTACCTATACACCTTTGCCTACCCCTTCGGGGACCTTTGTGGGAAGGCGTGTGGATATATATTATTATATATATATCTGTGGTGTCTCGGAAAAAAACGTTTTTTTTGCTGTCTCTCGTAGCGTTAGTTCCGGGAATTCTTGCTACTTAACCAGACAATGGCGAGGCCTCCGGCCAGGCACTTCAGTGCTTAGGAACACAGCTAAGGGCACCCACTGTGGGGTACGGACATTGGCTTAAAGCGTCGCTGTTCGCGGGAAGGGAGCTGGGCTGGACCGGTATTGGAACAGATGTCTTCTAGAAGTTCTTGGGTGCTGTGAGTATACATAACGATGCCATAACACAAATAGCTCCAATCATCACGCCGAGTCCCTAACTGTGTAGGCAAAGAGAGTAGAGCGCCGGTTCTCTAGACTTACCTGGTACCTATGTTCATGCTATTAACAAATCACATACATCAAAGTTTACTTAGAAATAGCAGATTTCTTAGTAGTAGCCCGAGTGGCGATCGTCAGTCCTCTTCCGTCAAACGGCAATTAATCACCGCGCCTGTGTTCGTGAGAGTTCATCGTTTTAGCACACGATGAGGTTTGCTTGGTGTGTTCAATTTATGGTTATTATAGACTGTGTACTTACTATACCGGTTACATTGCGGATACATAAGAGTCTGAGAGAATTTAACACGGCTTAAAACATTTACATACATACATATCATCACGCCAAGTCCCTAACGGGGTAGGCAGAGAGTATAGAGCGCCAGTTCTCTCTAGACTTACATACCTCTTTCGCTTCGTCCACATTCATCAGTCTCTTCATACATGCTCGTCGGTTTCGAGTACTCTTAACGTTCCCGTCCTTCAGAGTCCGATCTATTTGATCCAGGTAGTTGGAACGTGGACTTCCTCTGCCTCTTCTTGCACACACTTTTGCTTTGTATATCTGTTTCGTCAATCTTTCTTCACTCATCCTTTCTAAGTGTCCAAACCAACAACTTAAAACATTTAATAATGAAAAAGGTAATATGGCAGAAGATGTAGTGGAAGACCACGTTCCTACCTAAATCGATTGATCGATTTGATGATCGGACACTCAAAGATGAAGTCTGCAAGAAATATAGATAAGTAAGAAATCAATAATTTTATTGATGCATACCTCATCACGCCGAGTCCCCAACGGGGTAGGCAGAGATTATAGAACGCCAGCTCTCTCTAGACTTACATATCTCTTTCGCTTCGTTCACATTCATGATTTTATTGATTATTTATGTATTATGACTCCAGGGCTTGTTTCCTCTAATACACCATGTTGACGGAATTAAATAAGGTCGTTATTACCTTGCAAGCATAATTTCAATTAATAACCGGTGTGTTCCGGTATATTCTGCGAGATCGGTATACTTCTGTCCCGGGGTCAAACCCTACCTAATTATTTTTCCCTTGAACACAAGTTGCAATATGTTCCTTTAGTAATAAGAACAGGACAGTGTAATGAAATCGCGTGGTGGATGATTATCGACAATTTTGCTACGTAACTTATGGCGGCCGACCTTAGAAGCCGGGATGCGCGTACGCATGCTAAAAGTTGCTATTATCTTACACCGGTGTTCGGCTTGGGACACACTGAGAGTATTTTTCCGAAATTTTATCAAACGAAAATATTTGTGTTAAAATTTACCAAATTGTTGAAATGGTAGGAGTGAAGGAGAAGAAGAAGCTGAAGGAAGGAAGGAAAGGTGGAGCTCTATGGTATTCGCGTCCGTAGGGCGAGGGTGCTCATATTGTAGGACACTGAAAAGTTCTAAACAATAACACATCCACACTAAATATTTTTTTGAGGGTGGATATGTAATTTTTTACTTCATAGGAAACTTTTAGGTTGCTTGCAATATTCTTTATGTAATTAAATATCTATGAAGGTTGTAATATAATGTTATATGCATGGCTACTTCTACGTCAAGTCCTTGTGTATCCCCAACTTATCGTAATCTCCGTGATTACCGGCGCATCGTATCATTGTCCATTACGCGCGGACACGCCGAAGGTGCGTCTTATCGTTAATTACGTTTCGTTGTCGGCGTTGTTGCCGGTTCAACGATTAAACTCCAGTGATTTACCTGAACGAATTTATGCCGGTACACACAGAATGCTAGCGATCAAACATATTTGATTTGAAAATAGTAATTAAAAATCACTTGAACCCATATTTCGATTAAAAAATTCAGGTTTTAATTTTATTATGCAACTTCATTCTAAAGTGGTTCAAAAACTGACAAGATATAGATAATAATATATAAAAAAAAAGGTTGTTACATCCCTAACGAGGATTGCGAGTACAAGCTATCGATAGGCAATCAAGATTAATTTCCACGTGACAGCCCTGAGGATCGCTCGAATGTTCGAGACAAAGCGCCTCTGTCCTGCGATTGAACGTGAATGCTCGATTAGGAGTGAATTACTTTCGTGATATTAAGAACAGATAAGTTGACATGAGCCGTGGTGGCCGAGTGGTTTTAGTTAGGTTTGATTGCAAGTTGCAATCCCGACTTTACCACTATACCATAGGCCTATATATCTACAAATATTTTAAATATCGACATATCTCTTATATGTAGGTCGTTAAAGGATCTGCAAGGTGAAGGTCGCCAGTTTGAAATGGTCCGTTCCAATGTAATTTTTATTTGTCGGCGATCTTCATGTCGATAAAAAACATAAATAAACCTGCGTTAGTCTAAGAAGTTAAATAGTTAATAGTGGTGTTCGGATTCACTCCACCTGCTATGCGATGCTATATTATGTGTAAAGTGATTTCAAAATATTTCACAAGTGTATAAATATGTATAAATCGATTACTTGTAGGAAATGCTAATGTATTAATGCGTACGTTCTAAATCATGATTATAATTTAAATAATATTTAACTTACGTCAATTTTATGAAGTCGTTTCTGATTCAAATCACGCCATGATTAGATAAGTAACGTAATTAACCTTTTATTTAGTGTTGTATTCGCCATAAACATGCCACGAAGCCTTGAAAATCAATCAACTACATAAATATAATTATTGATATTTATTTCATTCATGTTACGTTGGTTTGGACACATAGAAAGGATAAGTGAAGAAAGATTGACGAAACAGATATACAAAGCAAAAGTGTGCAAGAACAGGGACACCAACAGAGGAAGACCACGTTCCAACCACCTGGATCAAATCGATCGGACGCTCAAGGACGGGAATGTCAAGAGTACTCGAAACCGACGAGCATGTATGAAGAGACTGATGAATGTGGACGAAGCGAAAGAGGTATCTAAATCTAGAGAGAACTGGCGCTCTATACTCTCTGCCTACGCCGTTAGGGTCACGGCGTGATGATGATATGATGATATTTGTTCAATATAATATTCAAACATTCAGAGTTTTTCTTTGAATAAATTGAGGTAACAGCTCTTTTGTTATTTTAATACTTTTAATATTAAAATACAACAAAGAAAACAAATAAGTAGGTATATGCCTTAGACAACTAACGACTTCGATTCCAATAAAGTGCAATTATGAACTTTTTGTATTTCACTGGGAGTACTGTTGAATTATTTAAGTTCTAAGTGCCTATTTCACAACATCATGTACGTACAAGTATTTCACACAGCTTGCACATAAACCATTCAATTCATACAAATGATGGGGAGGTTAATGTTAATCTAGCACTATTCAAGAGCAAGAGATACGACGCTGTTCCATACAATAATGTGGATGTATTGTGCTACTTCCGCGGTCCTAGTGTTGCCTACTTTGTGGGGTCTTGCTTGACTCTACCTAAAAAGGGTACACACTTTTAACATCCTATTGGATAAATGTAAAAATATATTGCATACCAGCACTGCCTCGCGGATTCGCCCGCGTAATATTTGAATTCATCGGTAATTTATTTTTTAATAAATATAATATCCTATGTTTAGAATTTTCATCGCAGTAGGATAAATGAATAACAGACTTTATCGAAACCGAAAAAATAAATAAGCCGTGATGGCCTGCAACAAATTGCAAGTTCACATGCCGTCTGAAACATGGAGTCTTTTTTTGAGTCAAGTTTTGAATTCAGTTTTTAAGGATTACTTATTGACACACTGAGAATAGTTTACTCTAATAAACGGTATGAACCGCTACACTAGTGCAGTTGAGTGACGGTTGTGTCACAACACTAGTGTAACGCAATTTGCTGATAAATACACGCTTCGCGACAACCGTAGCAACAACTTTCACACATAACTCAACACTATCGCTGAAACTCACAAAAGGCGTTCAAACAATTTAATTCATGGCCTAACCGCCACCCGCTTTCCCTGATAATGCACCGTGGGAGATAATAAATATCCTCTCATCATTTACATTGTGCGAGCGAAAGGAGCCACGCGAGAAAGAGACGACATCTTATTTATATGTACGCCCACGGAACTCCTGCGCAGCTTTGTGCCAGTTTTTCTGCAGTTACCTGAAGTTTACTGGGAGGTTGACAACAGTATATTTCAATTTGTAGCAACCCTATAAGGCGGGATCGGATAATATAAGTAAATTGTGTCAGTGTTAATAGCGATGCTGTAAATATCAATATGGTGTGTGGTTCTCGAGACTGGTGTCTTTATGCGGCTCATTACTATAACGTAAAAAATTGTTTACGACAATAGTCAAAACTGATTCCATCAATACATATACAAGTCATCGCGCCGATTACCTCACGCTGTAGGAGAAGTTTCATGATTAATACCACAGAATTTAAATTCGAAGACAGATATCACTCTTAAACTATTTATATCGATATATTTTGGTATATTAACCCCGATTAATTTGTGGTCAAACCTTTATCGTAAATTTAAGAGCTGAACTCTTGTCGCCTTCTCTGTTGCAACTCTTTCCATTTACCTCTGTCCAGCGCAAACTCTTTGACCATCATATACATCACGACAGACACTCCTTGAGACTCTTATATATGAATCTTGGCATTCCTCTTTCTTTCCGTCCCTCTATCTATTTTATTATATTATTATATTTTAAATACCCTTTAATGTCGTAAAGGTGTGCTATGATCTTTCCTCTTCTGATCTCGACTCGTACGTAAATACGAAGCCAACTTTATCCTCTAGTTAGCCTTCACATAAACACAGGAAACACACATCCATGTCAATTTCTATCTATTCAGTGGACACAGTAGTAAACTACTTAGTGAATAGCCGACAGTAGAGGCACATCATGCCATTATTATGGAGTCAAAACCCTTTGAGATGGAGTAAAGAATACAAATGCGCGACACCCACGGATGACTTACGCGACATATCAGGCTATGGTGCGACTGCTGGCGGAGCGGGAGCTTAATACTGGCAGTAAGTTCTTAAGGACTTTGAGAGTTTATATTAATGGTCTTTAGTAGGCATAAATATAATAACGATAACATTTTGCCGGAGATAAATTAAGGCATTACAGATGGTGAGATCGTTGTCTTCCCTCAAGCACGACTTCATCAATAGACATATTCATTTTTTTTTTGTCATATTTGACGTCCGTGCGAAGCTTAAGGTTGTGGGTTGATCCCGCCGAGAGCAGATATTTGTGTGACGAACACGAGTATTTGTACCTTACTCTTGGATGTCCTATATATTTATCTACATAAGTACATATACCGATGTCCATAGTACAAGCTTTGCTTAATTTGGGACTATGGCAATTTGTGTTGAATTGTCAATAATTAAGAGAATACTGAATTTTTTATTGTATTTTCTCGTTTTTTTTTCGAATATATATACGATTTATTTATGTTTAGTTAATTATGATGGCAAACCAATTATTATGATTAACAATAAAGATAATTAAAAATTGCAGGTTTCGTCGTGAAACTCTTTATGTGTTATGCTCCCGCTTCCGCTTTCAAAAAGCCCGCGCCCTTATCTCATCTCGCGAAATAATTCGTGTTGCACACCAATGCACGTCCTGGTGGCATTAATAAAGGATTGCAAAAATGGCGCGCGCGCTCTTAGGCCGATGTCATTCGAATCATACAATCCCACGCGGCTTCATAAAAACGACACTGATCAAGGTAACTTATCTTAAGGTATACAAAAATATAATATATGATAATTATATTAACACACAAATATATCTTCTTTTATGTATAGGTACTGCATGTAAGAGCCGTGGTGGCCAACTAGTTCGAGTAGTTGCTTGCAAGTTCGAATCCCGACTGTACCAATGAGTTTTTCTGAACTTATGCACATTGATTACTGTCACCACGAGCTGTTCAGCTGTTCAACGACGTATGTGTAGTCGCGCTTGAGCAATGGCGATGGACTGCACCATCTGGACACGTCTACTTACCCCTAAGGAGACCCTGTGGGAAGGCGTGAGGGAATATGTAATAATATATATACGTCGCTATTGTCCTCCTGGCCAGCTGGATTTTTTTTACATATTAACAATTATTTCGCGCTTGTGGAATTTTTATTTTCAAGTAAATGTGGACGGGACGGCAAGTTTGACAAAAACTCAACGTATGACAGGAGACCTCTTTATTTCTAATATTATGATAACTTTTCTGACTCTCTCATGCTCTGCATGTTACGAATATGTTAGTTTTGACATATCAGATTGCTGGCCCGAGGCGCTCTCTACTCGTATTTGGATATATCACATCCAATACATTTCAATGATTCATCTTATAGCTCTGTCAATCAATGACATTTTCAGGTTACATTATTAACGTACCATTTTTAGTGAAAACCGAATGGTCCAAGTGCCCGTTCATATTAAATTTGGTCATTCAAGACATAAATCGCATCTGGATATGACAATAACAAATGCATGATGCTGTTTAAGCCGAGCGCAGTTGTCAGGGCTTGCGATTTTTTACCCGGGACATTTAATAATGTTGAATGAATGAGTGTGGGGGCAGATTGAGTCACTGTTGCATTACTTTCGATACGTCTGATCACATCATTTTATATCTTCGATGACCTTCTTATGATAAAACTGTTTTAGATATCTTTTAATTATTAGATTTGATTTGATTTAAATACCTTGGGACAAATCCACACAAATTGACCTAGCCCCAAATTAAGCAAAGCTTGTTATATGGTACCTAGGCAACGGTATATTTACTTATATAGATAGATATGTACATAGATGCATAGGAAATCCAAGACTTAGGTACAAATACTCGTGTTCATCACACAAATATCTTCCATCAGCGGGTATCGAACCCGCGGCCTCAAGTTTCGCAGTCAGGAGCTATAACTTCACTAGTCCAGATTGTCATCGTATAGGTCATAACAATGAGATTGTAACATTTAGGCCTATGTGAAATAAACAATTTTCCCCTTCCCTTCCGCCATTCCATATGGGTACCCCGAAGGGGTAGGCAGAGGTGTATACTTTTGATTTCATTATTATCGCACTGGTGTTTTGAATAGGTAATACCCATACACCTACTTTCCGCCAGAGGTATATTAGGTGCCAACGTGACAGATGGCGAGTCCATCGCCGTTACTCAAGCACAACTATACATACGCCTTTGAATTTCTTCTCAGACGTATGCAGGTTTCCTCTCGATGTTTTCCTTCACCGTAAAGCTCGTGGTGTGACTAATCATTGTTCTTAAGTTCAGAAAAACTCATTGGTACAGTCGGGATTCGAACTTGCGATCTTTGTGTTGCAGGCAACTGGAACCACTCGGCCACCACGGCTGTTGAATGTCTGTACCTGTGTGTATTTAGTTGTAAGACAAATAAGTTTTACCAAAACAGGTGTAAGCCGCCTTAAGCTATGTCAAACTCACAAAGTGTCAATCCGTAAGCTCTAAGTAAGATTGCGTCCGGCATGGCGTGGGTGACGTGACGTACTCCTAATTGGAGGTCCATCTCAGCGGCGCATCCATAAACTTGTAGTATTTATTGCTCGGTGTCACATGTGGGTAGTTTTATTGTGCTTTGATGAATTTGGAGAGATTACACGTCTCTTTTATTTGTATTTAATTGTGTTACGCGTGTTGTAAATGTGTCGACGGCCGTACAATTTGTATGTATTCAGTCCGTACAATTTGTTTTAATTAAAACTAGCTGTGCCCGTGACTTCGTCCGCGTGAAATTTAACAAAAAAATAAGGTCATTTTCTAAAATAAAAATTAGCCTGAGTTACTCCTAACTTAACAGCTAACTGCCAGTGAAAGTTCCGTTAAAATCGGTCCAGCCGTTATAGAGATTTGCCGGATCAAACAGACAGGCAATCAATAATTGTAAAAATACATATATATTTTAGAATATGGACCGTGTATATATCCATATGCAATTAGTAAAAAGTGATTATTTGAATATTACAAACAGATATTCCAATTTTATTTATTTCTTTAATAAATTATATTTTTTTTATTTCTTATCTGTGGTGGCCGAGTGGTTCCAGTAATTAATTGCCTACAATACAAAGGTTGCAAGTTCGAACCCCGACTATACCAATGAGTTTTTCTGAAGATAAATACAGTGATTACTCACATCAAGAGCTTTACGGTAAAGGATAGCATCGAGAGGAAACCTGTATACGTTTGGGAAGAAATTCAAAGACGTATATATCTCCTGTGAAAAGAGGGTGTGTACCTACACACCTCGTCTTAACCCTTCGGGGACCCTAGCGGGAAGGCGTGAACATGTACATAATTGTGGAAAGTATTATTTTCGATAAAAACTAAATCGGCAAGCATATTATATGAAAAGACTTCACCGTTCCGCTGTGATAAGCATTAGCAATTCACTTATTAAAACATTCATACAACACGAAACCTTATCAATTCCGTCCAACATTTCCACTTATACAGAGTGTGTCCCTTGAAGAAGTAACAAAAGCAATGCTTTAAACTCATTAATTTGCCCCATCGAGTGGGGGTCACTCCGAGCGAAGTAGGGTGTCACGGGGGGGGTCACCGGGTGGGTAGCGACTTTATTGACATATTGATGCAGTTCTGTGTTTGATGTGTTGTTCGATTGTTAAGAATTTTTTAAGTGTTGACATTTTCATACACCTGTAAATACTTGCTACCAGTAGGTAATTCATCATCATCACGTCTTCCCTCAAGGATCCCCGAAGGAATAGGCAGAGGTGTATAGGTAATACCCGCACACCTACTTTTCGCCAGAAATATAGATAGGTGCCAGCGTGACAGATGGCGAGTCCATCGCCGTTACTCTAGCACGACAATACATACACCTTTGAATTGCTTCTCAGACGTATGCAGGTTTCCTCCCGATGTCTTCCTTCACCGTAAAGCTTGTGTGTGAGAGTGTAAATTTGTGTGTCTAAACACTACGGTGCAGTCGGAATTCGAACTTGCGACCTTTTTGTTGCAGGCAACTACTCGAACCACTCCAATGTCAGTGTTATTCAAAGACCGAGCAGGAGTATCTATATAATAAGCTGCAAGGAGAGCTCGAACGGGGATCAAATCCAATTACCGAAGAGAAATGACGTTAAGAAATTACGACATGTAACCGATAGATGTCGCCGGCGAGGCAGGCAAAAGAGGTTTATGTCTCCCCACTTAGCTAATGTAGAATACGGTATTCTTGTAATTTCGCATCTCTACATCACGTGCCATAATCTAGTTCGCTGCACTTATCTGTCTTTGAGATGATAACTAAGACAAAATACATCTCCTCTCATCTCTAACATGACTTTGTCTAAAGTTAGATTAATACTGTAACCTAACGGTGCCGTCGTGGCCGAGTGGTTGGAAAATGTTGCTTGCAACACAAACATTGCAAGTTTGAATCCCGACTGTACCCAATAAGTTTCCTGAACTTAAGTACAGTGATTAGTCACACCACGAGTTTTACGGTGAAGGAAAACGTCGAGAGGAAACCTGCTTTCGTCTGAGCAGCAATTCAAAGGCATATTTATAATAGACGTGCTTTAATAGGTGCCGTCACGTTGGCACCTAAAATATATCCGGCGGAAAGTGGGTGTGTGGGTACTACCCCTCTGCCTACCCCTTTGGGGACCCTTGTGGGAAGGCGTGAGGATATGTATGTATGTATTTATTTATTCAGTATAATGCGCGGCATACAATGCCAATCACACCAATAAGCACATTACTATTGAGTTGGTATTTTTTTTTTTTTTGTATTGTCTCTCGTAGCGTGAGTTCCGGGAACTTTTGCTACTTAACCGGTCAATGGCGAGACCTAGGCCTCCAGCCAGGCACTTTATTTCTAAGCAACACAGCTAAGGGCACCCCCTGTGGGGTACGAACCTCGGCTTAGGGCGTTGCTGGATCGCGAGCAAGGGAGCTGGGCTGGACTGGTAATTTTATTTATATATTATTTGGGGGCGATTGAGTTGGTAACTTCATCCTTTCATTTTATATCATAGTTGAGCTTTGGTCACGTCTCGTCCAATATTATGTAAGGAACAACATAGAGTAACTCAACTCATAGAGTAATGCATTTGCGTGCGAACGTACCTACCATAACCAACTTTACACATATAACGCTATTTGTAACCAATTACAAGTGCATGCGATAACATCGGGTTGTTTAGTTAAGCCTGCGCGGGCGCAACAATGGCCGCTAACCAACGTTTTATGGCCAGTACGAATTGTAGTAATTGTCGCCTTAATTGTTTGCCGATTGGTTAATTTTAATGTGAAGTATGCCCGGCACTAATCTAAGTCTATACATACATACATATATCTCAACGGCTCGAGGGGAGGGAGTATTTGGGTGCTAATGTGTCCATTGCCGTTTTTGAAACACACTTTGGACACGTCTTCTCTTTCGAAAAGGTCATGGTGATTTTTGTACGCTTCGTAACCTGAAATGCAAAGGGGATCGAGCTACCTGCGACGCAAAGGTCGCAAGTTCGAATCCCGCCTGTACCAATGAGTTTTTCTGAACTTAAGTACATTGATTAGTCACACTACGAGCTTCACAATGAAGGAAAACATCGAGAGGAAACCTGCATACGTCTGAGAAGAAATTCAAAGGCGTATGTATAGTCGTGCTCGAGTAACGGCGATGGATTCGCCATCTGTCACGTTGGCAACTAATATACCTCTGGCGGAAAGTGGGTGTGTGGGTATTACCTATACACCTCTGCCTACCCCTTCGGGGACCCTTGTGGGAAGGCGTGAGGATATATTATATACTGCTTTGGGCTCTACATAACGTAATTTATATTAGGTTAGGTTCTAATCCTATAGATATTTTGTAAAGAAATTATAGATTTTTAACCAACTTCTAAAACGGAGTAGGTTCCCAATTCGACTGTATGTTTTTTTTGTGCGTATGTTACGCGATCATTTCGTCAATGTTGAATCTTTTTATGTGATATTTATTTTTAGAAAACTCCTTATCTGATTGAACCATAAAGTATACTCTACCTTCCCTAAGAGGGACTCAGTGTAACGATATGGTGATGATGATATAATATAAATATGATAAAATTTAGCCGAGGGACTTTTCTATAGGTATATGTATATAAAAATGAATGTTTATATATCTCTTATAGAATCGTAAGCGGCAGGACCGATATTAATAAAAGATTCTATGTTTCTTCAATTGGTTTCTGGAATGGTTTAGATTTACAATTGGACCCGAGAGGTGTCGCTGCGATCGTGTTATAGCAACTTTAATTTTTTCACCCAAGTGAAGCTGGGCGTGACAGCTAGTACTATACAAATATAGCTATCTCGCTAGAGGCTCAATGATACGGTAGGATTCATCGTCAAGTACTTCATACTCGAGTCTAAAGTAAAAACTAAAGCGCAGGCTTATCGGTCGATATCAGGGCAAGTTAAACAACTCATTACCGCTAGCCATTGGCCGAGAACAATGGCTGGTCCACTTTATAGGCCATAACACTGTGAATGAGACGTTAAGTTCACTGACCCTTTGTGTAAATATTTGCTAACAAAGAGACTATGAGCGTATAAATCGCGCATTTCCGATAAGCTATGTTACGACCACATACATACATACATACATATCATCACGCCGAGTCCCTAACGGGGTAGGCAGAGAGAATAGAGCGTCAGTTTTCTATAGACTCTCTCCATACATGCCCGCCGATTTCGAGTACTCTGGACGTTCCCGTCTTTGAGTGTCCGATCGACTGACGTTATGACTATTGTAATATTATATTGTCAAATTCGATGCAATCTATTTTACTCTTCTTCTTCTTCTTCTCAGCATATATGCGTCCACTGCTGGACATATCCACTTGCATGGATTTTCAAGCTGATCTTGATGCGGCGATCCTACTCCAGGTCGGCCCTGCCGTCTTTTTAATGTCGTCCGATTTACTCTATCGGTCGGCAAAGTAGGTCTATTGGTTGAATCTTCACTTACTCAAGTCAAGTCCCTACCATTCTCTAGTCCCACGGTGTAGGGAGAGAGAACCAAGCTTCAATTCTCTAAGATGCAGTCTATGAGAATAAAATGCGTGCTTTTCATCATTTTATTTATTTATAGATGTCCAACAAGGATACACGAAAAGTACACAAACATAATATTTACATTCGTAAGCAAGCGAGTCCCTTCAGTTATAGAAGACTTGTATCTACCTACCTGTACATCAGACCTGCCTCTGATGTAATTCCTTCAGACGTCAGTCCAGCACAATCTCTCATAGAGATTCCCTATACTTCTAAAAATGTCTCAAATGATTTGATTGATGAGACATCAATCAAATCTTGTGTCTTTCTAATCTCATATACCCTTACTTAAATCAAGCATTTTCCAAAAAAGTAGTTGTAATGTGGCGGACTATATGTTTGTGTGAGACAAACATATAGTCCGCCACATTACAACTACTTAGAATTCACAAAATCTGCATAAAAAGTGTACAAAAATACATGAGCAGTCTTCGAGAGTGGAAATCAATTCATTAGTACGAGTAAAAAGGATTGCCAGTCGACAGGAGCATTAACAATTCAAGGCGACGCAGTAAAAACCAGGGGACCACCTATATATCGTGTATGTGTGCGATGTTGTTCTTTTTACTTAGAAGGTACGTTGCATTCAATAAAGAGTATGTCTTGGTGGTCAAGTGAGCTGCTTACTCTTATCTTGAAATTAATTAAAACCCAATCAGGAGTGTAGCCAATGAGATTTTCTAAATACAAATCATAAAGGAATTATCATGTATGGCATCACCTAATTAATAGGAGCTCTTACTATAGAAAGGCCTGTCCTTGTCACCATTGGCTAACTATGCACTATCTATATGGTTGATACTATCTATCTTACAACATGAGGTTCTAAAAATATTAAAAATTTCAATAAATATACGATATATGCATACATACATAGCAATACGCCTCAAAAAGAGAGTAGAGCGCCAGTTCTCTCTAGACTTACAGATTTCTGTCACATCCACATAATCACTTTCTTCAAACATGCTCGCCAGTTTCGAGTACTCTTGGCATTCCCAACGATTATGTCTAAGTAGTTGTAACGTGGTCTGCCTTTTCTTGCAAATACGATCTATATTTTATTTCTGTGAACAACTAGAGTAGCCTAAGTACATACATACGTTCCACTCAGACTTAAATAATGGACAGCTTTGTGAAAATTGCAATAACATCGCGCAAATGCACGTTTGTATCATTAAATCAAACATATTGAACGAGCCACCCTCACCCCGAGACATGCCACCTGAATTTTCTTTTTCCTCCCGTCGCGTCAGGCGAAATGAAGTACCTTCGTCCATACGTTACTTCCGAAGTGGACAGAGCGGAATGGTTGCCCTCATATAGGTGGACGGTCATGCAGTAGTCTAAGTACAAATAATATTGATACGATTTTATATCATACTAGCGACTCGCCAAGGATTCGCTCAAAATGTAGAGCATATTATGGATCTCATTTCAAGAAATTTCTAATAAGCTTTCTTAATGAATTATTCTGTCTATTGCTGAAAAATCCATCAAAATATACTTTGTTGTTTTTGAGTTTTTGGCAAACACACCGCGGAGATTTTGTTTTTCAAATTGTAATTGAAGAAGACCTTGTTATATATTTAAATGGAAAATATATATACAGTCGAACACACACAGAAGTCATTTAATTCCATCGAGTTCAAAGTTCTGCTACTGTTATGCATTCCGACTGTGATCATTACGCGTTCGATTCGAGCGAGCTTTAATTAAAGCTCTGTATAAGGTTTTAACACATCCTCCTTTGAAAGGTCCGTCTACGGATTGGGAGGATTTTTTCTACGAACTGAATTAAGAGAGGGGTGATTAAGACCCAACCAATTCGGCAAAGGGTTGTCTGTCCCTGATGTTTGCTTGAGATTTTTAGATAAACCCTTTGAATTTGTAGTACCTACCAAGTGGTATGCTGAAGATTATAGAGGACTTTGGGAAGAGCATCGGTTTGATAAATTCTAAGAGCTAGTTAGAAGTTTATTTTTTATACTACAAACGTTGCGTCTATAGGCGGCGGCGGTATAAGTAACACCAGGGTTGCCGTTGCCGACCCGGCACGAATATTTTCACACCCTCCTTGAAGAGCTCCATGCTGAACTTGTTAGAGAAAAACTTAACTCATTCCACAGTCTGAGCGGTCGTGGAAGGAAACTCCTGTGGAACCGCGCAGTATGAAACCTTTGTGGTTCCAAAGTATGCTCATAAAAATGTTTTATTTTTGTTACAGGTAAGTGCAGTTCTACCTATCTGGTAAGAAAAATAAATAAATACATAAATCACCGAGTCCCTCACGGAGTAGGCAGAGAGAGTGCGAACCAGTTTATTCTAGAAATACAAATCTTTAAGTAATATATAAACATTATTATTCACATACATACAAGATTTCTGTACTTGAACTGTTCCATCTAGACGAGAAAACCGCAAAACTTAACAAAGATTCTCGGATCGTTCATAGAACGAGATCCGTGATTTAAGAAACAGCTTACAAAGTAATGATTGGCCCATTATGTTAAACACAATTCAGGCGCCACCAATATTTTTATTATCCACAAACTTTATGGCTAAATCAAACGCCGTAAAACGATAAGCAAATACAGTAACGCCACTTTTAAACCGCAGAGATTTCTTCATTGACCTGCGCCTACGCAGGTCGGACGACGCGATATAAGAATGTCGGAAGACTCGGGAGCCAGTTTACTATCGTTTTATATGCACGCTATCGGCGGAGGTATCGTGTAGACGCCTCCTCACTTATACAGTGGGGTGGTAGTGAGGGCGACGAGCGGAATTTTCGTATAGCGATTTTGCACAAATTTATAGGAATTGTTAGTAGCTAAGTTCTTATATTATGTATATATGTACGTCTTCCCACAAGGTTGAAGGCAGAGGCGTGACAAATGGCGAGTCCATCCCTGTTTTTCAAGCACAACTATACGTCCTTGAAATTCTTTTCAAACGTATGCAAGTAAGATTAAGAGAAAACCTATAGTGAGACATTAATTGCTTCATTATATACCACTAAATGAAAGAAGGTTTTTGTTTACCACAAGCATGCGGTCTGCCTGATGGTATGCGGTTACCGCTGCCTATGGACGCTTGCAACTACAAATGTCATCACCCGCACGCTCTCGACTAATATCACACGACATGCAATCTCGCCAGCAGTGTGGCGTGAACGTTAAAAACCATATACAATTTTTTATAGAAGCTCTTGAGCTCGCGTCGATACCAACTATGATTTCACTACACAAACTAGTTTCGTGTTTAATTTTATATCCAATATAGTACCAAATTGATCGGCTATTATGACAGCTCGATAATCAAAGCATTATGAGTTATAACGCAGTTATCATAAACTCGAGAATTAAATGATTTTTTGTATTCTGTTGACAATGTAATGAAGCTTCGTGATCGTCTTTACGTTTTAAAGTTCAACTTTTTACGGCAAAATTATGTGACACTTTAACGTTATGTACATTTATATGTTCATTTTATGTGTTTGTTTGTGTGGAGTCAATACGTTTTGTTTAGTTGTTATAGCCCGCGGCGGGTTGCTCTTTCGTGTCGCCGTAGCGGCCGTGTTTGGATAGGAAATGGCTTTATTAATATATTATAGTCCTAATCATTGTGTTATATTTTATTCAGATACAGCTCGCCCAATCAAAGCCAGCGTACTTGTCTGTTAGTGCTTAACAATCTTAAATGACCTACTATTCTGCTGCTAGTATAGTATTCCTTGTCGAGTTCTAGAATCTTAGCATTGCGTTTTGCTTCTTGGTTAGTTCGAATTTTGAATTGGAAATTCTGTTTTTGTAGTTTAAAAATAAAAGTTTAAAAAAAAATTGAGCTGTGGTGGCCGAGTGGTTCGAGCAGTTGCCTGCGACACAAAGATCGCAAGTTC